>QANX01000031.1:0-57133 GCA_003254975.1 Ochetophila trinervis
CATTTTTATTTTAAAAAAAAAAAAGTTAAAAAGTCATTTTCATTTTTCAGTTTTTATTGTTTTTTTATCATTGATAATTCTAAGATATAAGACAACTTAAATAAGACTTGAATATGAGATTGCCCATATTGACACTGTTCATATGTGGTCGAGACAACGAATTGCTCGAACAAGGCTGAAACCTGGGATCGTCCGGTCCAGGCCAGAACCCGAGACTGCCTGATCAGAGCCTGAACCCGAGACAGCCGATTCAAGCCGAAACCCGGGACCCAAGACAGCTTGGTTGGGGCTAGGATAGCCTTGTCAGGGCCGAAACCTAGGACCACCCAATATGGGCCTTAACCAGGGACCGCACGGTCGAGGCTGGAACTTGGGATCGCTCGGTCTGGACTGGAATCCGAGATTGCTCGGCCCAAGCCAGTACTCGGGACTGTCTAGTTCAGATTGAAACTAGGGATCATGACAGCCTAGTCATGACCGAAACCTGGGACACTATGGTCGACGCCAAAATCTATAATTGACAATAATCGAATATGAATTTGTTTAAATTTATTTGTAAAGTTTTAAAAAACTAAATAAAAAATAAATATAATTATCAAAAATAATTGTTTTGCATCAAAAAAAATTAAAAAATTATTGTTGTTTTTATTTTTTTCATTTTAGTAAAAATATAAACAAAAATTATAAATTATAAATAATAAAAAAAACTAAAAATAAAAAATAAAAATTGAATATATTAATAAACGTACTCTAAATAAATTGATTCGGCTCTTACGCACTCCATGTGAACTAAATAAACAATTAGCTAAACTGCAAATCCCGTGGTCATGTATGTCAGGAAGAGTCCACCTTTAACAAGCAGTAGATGAAAAACTTTGTATATCATCATTATGCAAATAATTTGATATAATATACCATTAATATAGCATTGTATTATTGATTTTTTTTGGTGAATATATTATTAATAAAAATTATAAAATCTGACGTGATGCCACTTTTATATGCAAATTTCTCGACTAGAAAAGCTATGCAAAGCCTATATAGCTCACCCCAATTTTCCCAATAATAAATAATTAGTAAAACAATACACTTGTTTTAAAAACATTTCATACCGTTTTTAAATATAAGTTTCGTACGAATGGGATTCCACTTGGCTCTTTGGCTGGTACAATCAGAGTCGTTTTTTACTAAAATTAATTTTTTTGGAATCAATTTTTTTCTTAAAAAATGACCCTATCATTATTTTATGATTTATTTATACTTTTGTCATTTAATTTTAAAATTATGTGATAATTTATTTTTTAGTTTTTAAAATTGACTGGGATGTGTTATTACGTTAAATGTTGCTATAATATTCTTTATTATTATTAACTGTTAAAAAATTTCATTTTCTTTACTGTGTGCCTCTCACGTATATGGCAGAGGAATAATTTTGTATTTTTTGCTCTATTTTTCTCATTTTTTGTCTAAAATGTTTGTAAAAACAAAAACAAACAAAAATCAAAAGGAGAAAACCAAAAAAATTATCCAGTGGAAATGATTTTTGAATTTAATTTGTGTTTATAAGAACTATAAATGAAATATAGTATTAGATGAATAATTGTTTTTCTATATGGATCAAATTTACGATACATTTTTACAAATAATTTTTTTAGATTTTTTTTAATTTTTAATTTTTAATCTTATAATTTTTTCATTTTGATTTTTTTTAGTTTTTGTTTTTTCAAGCCTTTTAGAAAAAAGAAGAAGATAAAAATAGAACAAAAAACATAAAAAATTATAACTGTTGCACGTAAATAACATGTAAAAGAAAAATGACATAATATAATGTTTAATAATAATAAAGCTAGAGCAAAATTTAGAGTTATTAAATAATATAACTGTTAATTTTAAAAATTTTAAAAAAATTGTTATAAATTTTAATAGGTTGAAAAGACACCGTATAAAAAAAGTATTATTTTATTTAAAATGCAAAGGTATATTAATCGTGATTAATAGGTTTAATACAGCACGAACTAGACTATTATGCTCTTTTTTTTTTTTGGGGGTAAATAGAAATAGACTACTATGCTTATTTATGTTAAAAAGGTCACTTTTTTTTTCTGGATTTTTTTTATTATAAAAAAATTGTTGAAAAGCAAACTAAATTCGAGGTTTGCAATTCTGAGCCATAGCCCACAGATTAATGAACCAGTGACTCCACCAAACTCCGAGCCTTGAAGCACCCACCTACCGGTCAATTGTTTTAAAAAAAAAGGGGTTGATGATTTACGGAACTTTCTAATGGAAAAATAGTGAGTGTTTTTTTTTTTGATAAAAAGTAGTGAGTAGTTGGAGGTATTTTTTTTATTGCTGGAAAAAGCAGAGAAAATGGTAATTAAGTTATTCGTATGCTTTAATTAATACATGGGCTAAACCTATTTACCAAGAAAAAAAAAACCATGGGGCTAAACCTAATATTTAATCCAACGGCTAAAATCAAGCTCAGCTTCTCTACAAATACGTGGTGGTCTGTCTCTCGTTTCGTCATTAACGCCCTTTTGCAGCTCTTTCGGTGCTCTCCACAAACACTTTCCTACACTCTCTTCTTCGCCGATCTAAGCTCAATCTTCAGCCATGGCCAGCATCAAATCCATCAAGGCTAGACAGATCTTCGACAGCCGTGGTAATCCCACAGTCGAGGTTCGAATCTCAACACACACTTTCTCTCTCTATCACTCTCACTTCTACTCATCATCTTTCTGTAAGTCTATTTGTTTATCCTCTGCAAAACACTCTTTTAAATATATTTTGAATCATTTCTGGCATTGGTTAGAAGTATTTGTTATGTTTCAAGTTTAAAACAATTTATCGGCGTGATTACTCGAAGATCCAGTGGTAGTTTTGGTTTCTTTCTTGCTTTGTCAGATCGACGTTTCGATGCTTGATATGATTAGCCTCGGATTGGTTATTAATCGGCTACGAAAGTTATTTTGATGATTTTGTAATACCAATCTGCTTTTTCAAAGTTATTTCTGTGATCTTCGGCTCTGTAGCCTTATTTTTCTTCTTTTAATTCTGGGTACAATTGTTAATGAGTTTATGATTGAATATTTCATTAAGTAAATGTATGTGGGTCGCTGCAGGTCGATGTGACATTAGCAGATGGTACTTTGGCGAGAGCAGCTGTTCCCAGTGGTGCCTCTACTGGTATGCCACATGTTTCTCAGCTCCAAAATTTATCAAATTTGGTTTTCTCTATTTTTATTATATATTAATTGTTAGATGAAACTTTGACAGAGGAACCTATAACTGCGTCTATAAAACGCTTTGTCTTATGTGTTATAAAAAAGGGGGCTTACATGCATGTTTGTCTAATGCAACTATTTTATTTGATTTTAGGAATTTACGAGGCTCTCGAGCTAAGAGATGGGGGGTCCGATTACCTTGGAAAAGGTGTATCGAAGGTCGGTTTTGAGTTAAACGATTCACTGTGTTGCCCACAAGCCAGATAATACCTTTAATTGATATATGAATTAATTTTTAGTTTATATGTGTATTTTATAGTTATTCCTTCCTTTTTATGTGTAGGCTGTTAACAATGTCAATTCTATCATCGGTCCTGCATTGATCGGAAAGGTTGGTTGAACTTACTTCATTATATATTCAATCCCATTAACCTTTTGAAATTCAGTTCATGTTTAACGTAGCCAAGTAATGGTCAAGTTAAATATCGTATGGGATTTACCTGCATATGAATGGATTTTTTTGTTTTCTTGCTATGTTTAGGACCCGACTGAGCAGACCGCTATCGACAACTATATGGTTCAACAGCTTGATGGAACTGTTAACGAGTGGGGTTGGTGCAAACAAAAGGTAAGATACCCGTATTGCTTTGATTTAATGTTTGAGGATTATATAATTTGTTGTAAAATTGTGTGTTAATTAGAAATGTACCTTGTGGTTTTTCAGCTAGGTGCAAATGCAATATTAGCAGTGTCTCTTGCTATCTGCAAAGCAGGGGCCAGTGCCAAGAAAATCCCTCTCTACAAGGTATGAATTAAAATTGCATTATGAAGTTTACTTTCTATCATTTTCCTTTAGTACCCTTTTATTCCTGCTGTATAACCTTTGTAGGATTTTTGTTACACTTATGTATACTAGAATTATGAGGCATACCAATTCTATTTCCATGGAATGCTAGGATGTATAGTTGTGTCATAAGATTTTATATTTATTAGTTGATGCATTAATATTATCCCCCACAACGTAGTAAAATTTCTGATTAATTGGAGCGATCATAGATTTTAGAGATAAATCCTTATGGATCAGTTGAATTTAATTTTTTTTCTCTTCTTGCTTTCTTTCTGTTACATGGATTTGATATCAATGTTCTTGCATGCTTTCTCTGCAGCATATTGCAAACCTTGCTGGAAACAAGAAGTTGGTGTTGCCTGTTCCTGCTTTCAATGTCATTAATGGTGGTTCCCATGCAGGAAACAAACTTGCAATGCAGGCAGGCTTATTAATGGTTACTTTGGAAGCTCTATTAATTATTATCTTTGATTTTGAGTGTGATCCATTTGATCTTGCAGGAGTTCATGATTCTTCCTGTTGGAGCTTCCTCATTTAAAGAGGCCATGAAGATGGGTGTGGAAGTATATCACAATTTGAAGGTGGTTACATTTTCTATTTAATGGATTAATATGTGTTGTGTAATGATAAACTTCTTATAAATTCTATCAAATCTTACTCTTTGGTTCCTAACTGACTGCCTTTTTTTTATCTTATTCTTCAGTCGGTGATTAAGAAGAAATATGGTCAGGATGCAACTAATGTTGGTGATGAAGGTGGTTTTGCCCCTAATATTCAGGTAAAAAAAAACAGATTAAAGAAATTCTTGTCATTCACTTAATGTTGATTTATCTGCGCTGAATTCCTTTTCCTGTTTTCCTTGAATTCACTCCGGCTTTCTTGTGTGAATATAGGAGAACAAGGAGGGTCTTGAACTGCTCAAGACAGCCATTGCTAAGGCTGGCTACACAGGAAAAGTTAGTTTCTCTCAGTCCTATATGTTTTTCATTTTGACTGGAAAATTAACATTTTCTTTTCATCCAATAAAAGCTTCTAAAAATATGGGTGGATTTAAAATGATTAATGATTTTCTCTATTTCCTTAGGTTGTTATTGGAATGGATGTTGCTGCTTCTGAGTTTTATGGATCGGATAATAAGACCTATGACCTGAACTTCAAGGAAGAGGTGAGTAGTCTGAAACTTCAAAAATCTATGCGGATGGAATTTTTACCTTTTTGACTAAACTAGGCTATTAAATTGGCAGTTTTAATATTTGTATTCAAGCCTCAGTCATAAACTCTCTAGACCCTTTAGATGACAAAATTAACTTGTCAACTCTTGCACTGAGGATATTTTCACTTACCTTTTTCATGTTCTGCTTGTTTCAGTTACCTTTTTCATGTTGCTCTGCCCTATGATTTACTATATGGGAAGGTTTGAATGTTTATAAGAAAATTCCCATACAACCTAAATATGGTTATGAATTATTTGCAGTCTGGCCAATAGTCTGATTGTTTCCTATGTGGATAAGCATTTTTGTTTATTTATATGAAATATATTTTTAACTTGTTTATATTTACTATTGTCTGTACAGAATAATGATGGTTCAGAGAAGATCTCAGGAGATGCTCTCAAAGATCTCTACAAGTCCTTTGTGTCTGAGTACCCTATTGTGTCAATTGAGGACCCATTTGACCAAGATGACTGGGAGCACTACGCTAAACTAACCAGTGAAATGGGAAAAGAAGTGCAAATTGTGGGAGATGATCTCTTGGTCACCAACCCCAAGGTCTGCATTGATAGCTTCATTATCTTATAAATTCTCTTAAACTATGTTTTAAGTGACTATAATTTAGGAGACATGTGAATCAGTTGCTAAGTCTTGTTTAAATTGATAGACTGTGAAATTGCAAAACTACTATTTACAAGTTGAATATCTTTCTTCCATTGTTCACATGTCTGCAATTCCAATTTGTTTCTTTGTTTCTCTAGAGGGTTGAGAAGGCAATCAATGAGAAAACGTGCAACGCTCTTCTTCTCAAGGTAACAATTAGAACTCAATTTGATAGGGATATTAGAGCTTTAATTAATCACCATTGTGAATGTGAATCACTCTTTTAACATGTTTTGGTTGCAGGTGAACCAAATTGGATCTGTAACAGAAAGCATTGAGGCTGTAAGGATGTCCAAACGAGCTGGGTGGGGTGTCATGGCAAGCCACCGCAGGTTTGAAAATCAACCTTCAAAATAGCATGTTTTAGTTTTAAATTGAATTGGGTCATTAATGTAGTTTTAATATTTGGTTTCAGTGGAGAAACTGAGGACACTTTCATTGCTGATCTCTCTGTTGGTTTGGCCACGGTAATCAACTGATCAAATTCAGCATATGCACCATGTATTATTTAGAAGCATCAAAACCTATGTCTGACTTTTTATCCTCAAATTTTTTCTCCTTTGATCAGGGTCAAATTAAGACAGGAGCTCCTTGTAGGTCAGAGCGTCTTGCAAAATATAACCAGGTTGATCCTTCTGTTCTCTGAGCTGTTTTTTTGTTTGTAAATAATGTTATACAACTTTTGCTGCTAGTCTTGTCTAAAATTTGGTATTAAAACTTCTCCCTGATCTTTTCTTGATTGTTGGGGAAATGTAGCTTCTGCGAATTGAGGAGGAGCTTGGTTCAGGGGCAGTCTATGCTGGAGCACAGTTCCGTGCACCTGTTGAACCCTACTAAATTACTGTGTCAATTTTCTTTGCGGGATTTAAGCAGCGGAATTTCACTAGCGGTGAATAAGTCCATATGTAGATTGGCTTTTTAGTCTTGTGAAACTTTAAATGGTTTTGGCAATAATTTTACAGTTTTGTTTCGCGAGCTTAAAACAGTTATGTACCGACTGTTATGGAAAGTTGCATGTTTAAAAATATGTAGAATTTGAGTTGCTTCTTGATGCTTTATGGGTGGCTTATTTTCTTTGACGTACTTTTTTTTCCCCCTTTATTATATATTAACTAATTGTTAATTTTATATTCTAAAATAAATAAATATTTTAATTTAATTATGTATATATATATATATATATATTTTGTTGAATAAATTTTAATTAATTTACATGTACGGTGATGCGTTTGTATTACCGCATGACTTAGAAAACTTGATAGGTGTTGCAACAAGTTTGAGTGACTTTTCACAATAAGGGTTTTTTGCATTAATAGTCTTTTATGTTTATTTTATTTGGCAGATTTAGCTTTTATTTTTGTTTTTTAGCATTTTTAGTCTTTTAACTATGTTAAATATGCATTGTTTGGTATTATTATATTTTTTATTCACATTCTGTTAATATTCTACAATATGCAGAGGGTAATTATTATCATTTTAAAAATATTTTACCATTGTAGCCTTTCTAACACACTCAGATAAAAGAAAAAAAAAAAAATTTGAGATTAAAGATCAATTCACACCAGATTAGATATCAGTTCAGTACAATGCAGATCAATAGTAGTAATAAATTTGGTATTAACAAGATTGAGTAAGAATTTTTTTTCTGACAAAACAATAGATTTAGAGGATTGGGTATTAAGAGGATTCTCACTATATTTGAAGTAAAAAAATGTAGATTTCAAGTCTGATGCGAATTGATCTTTAATCTCAAATTATACTTTTTTTTTTATCCCTTCTGCAACTCAAAATTCTCAAAATTAACAAGTCTTTAACTTTTGCTCTGTGTGTTTTTTTTTATCTGAGTGTGTTAGAAAGGCTATAATATTGGAATATTTTTAAAATGACGACAATTGTCCTCTGAATATTGTGAAATATTAGCAGAATGTGGATGAAAAATATAATATGACCAAACATGGCATATTTAACATAGTTAAGAGATTAAAAGTGCCAAAAATAAAAGATAAATGCTAAGTCTGTCAAAAAATATAAACATAAAAGACTATTGGTGCAAAAAATCCAAAAAAGAAAAAGAAAAAAAAAAGAACAATTTTGAGTGACTTATTGAGTGGTCATGCATTACATTTTAGGTCTTGTTATTTAAAGCACATATATTCTATGCGGTAAATGCTCGTTGGTTGGTACAAGTTTTTGTAAAAATGAAGTATATAAGGACTGCCACTAGATCTGGCAATGTGTTGTATTCTAGTGTGATATTCGTGTTTTTGTCAATTTTTTTTATTTAAATTTGACCCGTTAAGCTTTTGTGTTGAAATATGTAAATCTAAATTTTTTCATAAAATTATCGTGTAACCCATTATTCAATCCGTTAATCCGTTAAACTTATTTTTAAAATTATTTAAAATGAAAATAAAAAATATATTTGATTTATAGTTAATAGTCTATATTAAAATATAATTAAATACAGACAAACATAAATATTTGTATCTTTTTACAAACCAAAAATAAAAACTAAAGCAACATACTTAATATATGTTAAAAAAATAACAAACCACAAAAACATAATACTTAAATCATTTTACAAATTAATAATAAAAATCTAAAACAATATTGTTTGAAATAACAATAATATATAAACATATTCCATTTTAACTACATTTTTATTTTTATAGTTAAATTACTAAATTACCATTAAAGATTAATGAGATTATAATGGATTTAATGAATTTTTACGAGTCAAACTATTAACGTCCATTAAGATAACGTGTTTATAATAAGTTAATCTGTTATCAACTATACTCGTTTAAAATAAACTCAAATTCGTAAAAATTATTTATATTCGTATCGTATTAACAAATCATATTAAAATTTACCAAATTTACTTGCCACCGTGAGTGCCAACAAAACAAATTGCTTGGCATTCTTTATTATTTTATATTACATGGCAGAGTTTTGTTCGGTCAAAATTAATTGTAATCGTGACAAAAGAAAAGTTTATAAATTTAAGGTTTTAATTTACTTTTTAACTTTTAAAATTTACAGTCATATTTTTTATTAACTTTAAACATTCCTACAATATTTATTATTGTCATTTTGATTTATTTTTCTTTCTCTAATGGATTTAAAAAACCAAAAAAAACAAAAACAAAAAAAACAGAGGATTTTAGGAAAAATGGAAATATAATGTGAGATAACTAATAAAACACAATTTGGAAAGAAGATAAAAATTGCAGGCTGTGGGGTTCGAACCCACGCGCACTTCTGTGCAGTAGATCTTAAGTCTACCCCCTTAACCTCTCGGGCAAACCTGCAGACGCCAATGATTACACTTTTGTTTATATAAAGCCATTAAATCATACATGCAATTATATTTAATACATCACTCTGTGATAAAACCCTAGATTTCTACAAATACGAAGAGCGAAAACGAAGAGGTAGTTAATTGATCACGACCATCATCAGCTTCTCGGTCATTGACGACGAGTAAGCAGTAATGGCGGAACACTTGGCGTCGATATTCGGAACAGAGAAAGACAGAGTTAACTGCCCCTTCTACTTCAAGATCGGAGCTTGCAGACATGGTGACCGTTGTTCCAGGCTTCACACCAAGCCCAGTATCAGCCCCACCCTCCTCCTCTCCAACATGTACCAGAGGCCCGACATGCTCACCACCCCTGGCGTTGATCCTCAGGGCCAGGCTCTCGACCCCCGCAAGATCCAAGACAACTTCGAGGTCTCCTAGCGCCCAACCGACATTTCATTTCTTTGTTTTGTTGTTTCTTGAATCTGCAAATTAAATCGTTTTCCCTTCAAATCTTTGTTTTCCTTTCATGTTTCAATGCAGGATTTTTATGAGGATCTGTTTGAGGAGCTAAGCAAGTACGGGCAGATTGAGAGCTTGAATATTTGTGACAATTTGGCCGACCACATGGTATGTTCTCGTTAAGTTCTCTTTGGCATAGTTGGGAGAATCACATCATATTTGTGATTATGTTAATCTATTTATTTAAATTTTTTTTTTGGGACTGACTCATCCTGGTTTGTTGTTTGTGAGCAGGTGGGCAATGTATATGTTCAGTTTAGAGAGGAAGAGCATGCTGCAGCTGCGCTTCAAAATCTAAGTGGAAGATTCTATGCAGGTTATTTCTTGGTGTTCTATGTAGTTCTCTTTTCCTGTCTTAATACGTTTCGACAGAAATCTATAATACAATGTATGGTCATGATGGTTTAAGATTTTGGGTACCTTCCAGAGACTTGTTTTTCAATGACTATTTCTGACTCTGAGTGAACATCTTGTATGCATCATTTTTTTTTATATAATCTATTATTCAATGTATGGTCATGATGGTTTAAGATTTTGGGTACCTTCAAGAGACTTTTTTTTCAATGACTATCTCTGAGTGATGAGAACATGATCAAAGAATGCAGTTGTAACTTTCAATAATTGGACATTAATAATCCATATGCTCGCAGGTTGATGGAATTTGAGATTCAAAGCAGATCCAGTCTAGCCCCAATGGGTTAGCGTTGTTAAGTTTAAAAATTTCCCTGCTTTAACCATTGTAATTTAGCTCCTCATTTTGTTTATCTTATAATTCAATGTGATGAAGCGCATTTCAGTCAGCTAACTCAGAATTATTCAACATTATTTCTATTCAGTTATTCTCTTTTCTTTTGGGAAAATATTTTCTCACCCAGGTTTTTATACTGATTCTAAATCTTGAAAGTTACAAATTATAGATTATCATTTTGTGCTTATATATATTTCCTGTTTTTGTTGCTTTTTTGATTACTAGATATTCCCATGTTTAATATTGAATTTGGCTGCAGTGGTAGTTGCAGATCATAATTAAATAATTAATTTGGTCTTTTACTTCTTCATGTAATACTTATAATGGTCGTTATACAGAAGTTACTTAAATCATGAATTCAATAATTTATTTGGCATTTTCATGGATGTTTTGATGTTTTGCCAGGGCGCCCTATTATTGTTGACTTCTCTCCAGTGACGGATTTTCGTGAAGCTACCTGTAGGCAGTATGAGGAGAATGTATGCAATCGAGGTGGATACTGCAACTTCATGCATTTGAAGAAGATTAGTAGGTGGGACTCTTTTGTTTTCTCTCTTCAGAAGGATCCTTGGTACTATGTCTTTTCTTGGTTGTTTTAATGGTTTATCACTTATGTAATTTAGGGAGTTGAGGAGGCGACTATTTGGGAGAAGCAGACGGAGGCGTAGCCGCAGTCGAAGCAGAAGCCAGAGTCCTCATAAGAACCGTGGTTACGAGGAACGTTCACATGGCGGCCGTGGTTTTGGTAGAAGAGATGAAGATAGAGATCTCCGTTCCCATGGAATGGGCAGGAGACCTAGAAGCCGTAGTCCTGGACGTAGGGGGGGGCTGCGAAGTAGAAGCCCTCCTGGCCCTGGGGGAAGGAGGAATAGGAGTCCAGTCAGGGAAAATAGTGTTGAAAGAAGGGCTAAGATAGAGCAGTGGAACAGGGAAAGGGAACAGGCAGAATCTGGTAGTAAAAACGATAATGGTAATACTGAGAATGATGGAAATGGCTTTGCAAATAGCAGTCCGTACGATGATCCTCAGCAGTAGTATGGTGGACAGAATCACTGGCCCAATGGAATTTCTGGTTTGTCCCTCTTCTGTATCAAAATTATTCTTTTGGGGACAACAAGAAACTTTTTGTCGGTGGTAGACAATTTAAAGTATAGTTTGCTGCAAGTAGTGCTATGTGGAAAGATTGAAAACTGGAGCCATTAAAATCTTAGTAGTAGGCCATCTCTAACAGAATCCGTAACTATTAAAAAAAGGTTTTCTTATTTACAGATTTCTGCATTGCTTGTCATGTCGTTTAAGTAATTAACAACAATTGTCAAAAGACGAAGCGTACAAGTCCATGTTGAAACCTGCCCCCACCCCCACCCCCGCGAGAGAGAGTAAGAAAGGCTTTTGTTGGGCAGTGTGTGATATGTATGTTTTGAATTTTATAGTATTCATATTTACCCTAAATTTTGCAGGTTGATTTGTTACTACATCCAAGGTTGAAACCTCAGTTCTTTAAGGCAGCTGACCATGATAATATACAGGTTGGCTTTCAACCACCGAAGGGATCTTGATGTGATATGCAGTTGAAGCACTGAGGTTTCCTTTAGACCGTAATACAGGAGGACACCGTGTGCGCCGGTGAGATCTTCCTATTTTATAGGGGGCATTTTAATGTTTGGATACTAAGAACAACGACGGTATTGCTTCGACTATTAGATACTTGCTTATGCAGGCGTTTTATAGTGTTTTGAACTAGTTATTTGGAATTTTTAGGATAATATGTTATGATTGAAGGTAAGAATTTATTACTTTTTTTTCACTTTTATATTCCTTCGGCAATTCCAGTACTAGAATTCTTTCAAGGAGATGGTTTGGATAATGATCAAATCTACTGTGGCAACACGTCCAATATGTTTATGCGTACTTACCCAATAAAAAAATTGCCAGCAAAGCATTAACTAACCCATTGATCTACCCGGGCGCAGAAACATTATCTAAAACAAACTTCAACACGATGAACAAATTTTCTTAAAGCTCGAGATTTTACTCAATTTTTTGCTTACAAGAAATTTTAGGTTAGGAGTTACATTGAGCTTTGTGAAATTGATTTGATCATAAATTCCAACGTACCCGTCTTCCAGATATTTAACACTTTCATCTTTGAAATTCCAAATTTGGCTTAATTAGGGGCAAAAAGGCAGATCCATATCATTCAAACTGTGTAAAACAACTCGTTTACTACCAAATGTAGAATTCATTACACAACCAATACCATAAAATACCATGACTAAAGGACAAATGAAGAGAAACGCATCGCTGATAAACCATGACAAAAGCAACCAATCCATCTTGCTCCATCAAAAAAGTGTCGATTCTAAGCTAAACCCAAGATATTTTTACTAGATCTAATTTTCTTTAGGTAGTTAATCCCAAAAACTATTGACGTATAGGTCCTCAGCTCCTCCACTTTGAATCACTGGTGTTTGGCTTTTGTATGAGATTGCAACGCAACTTCTGAATTAAACGACCTGCAACAAGTATATCAAGAAATTACGAACTCAAGAAATGAAAATAACAAGAAAACTACCACTCCATATAAACAAGTACTTGTTGCACGGCTTGCAATGGAAAGCTCCAATCGATTTTGAAGTCTGCTGTTTTCCCTGGTCACTGTTGGCTGCTTTTTTCCCAGCCTGTTTTGAAGGGTATGGAGTTGCTGTATGGCCACCTCCCTTCTTGCCATCTGCACCAACAATTGGCAGCTCTCACAAACATAAACTCCAACATTCCATCACTAGATATAAACTATCCACCCAGTGCCAACAGCATAACTAATATTTATAAAATGCAACAAAGACAACCTACTCCCCCAAAGGTTCACGACACAATGAACCCAGAGAGCAAAGGATGACAGTTAGAACTAGAGCACTCACCGGTTTTTATACCACTCTTTTCAGGAGTTACCAATCTTGCCTTCTTCTCAGCAACTGAAATTTTCTTAGAGAATTCTGCAGGTCTCTTCTTGCCATTAGAAGTAGTTACCTTGGATAAACAACAAATATTCAATTAGCATCAATAAAACAAATATAACAAAATACAACCTCAAGCAGCAATCTGCAACTCCCTGATTTAAAATAAATGACTTCAGAGCTAACGAAGTTACAGCTAAAGCAGCAATTCGCAGCTCCCTGATATCAAAGAGAAAGAATGAAATAATTTACAGGTTATGAGTTTGTTTACCTTCTCTGGAGTTTCTTCATCCTCTTCTTCACTGTCACTTTCCTCATCGTTGTCACTACTTTCCTCACCATTCTTGACCTTGGCCTAAACAATATATTAGCAGACAGCACCACTAATACTTAAAATAAGGTATGCACTAGTATTAGTAACTCAGGAATGAAAATATATGACTTATGCAATTAGTTGATCATCTGTAAGGGCATCTGAATTTTTGGAAAGGCAAAATGAATGCACAGTTTGCTATAACATCTTAGAAGATCAAACTTCTGGTCGTAATACCGGGCGAATTTCCATTTGGAAGTATGCAAATAAAATGATGTGCCACTGTTCAAAGAATTCATGTAGAAAACTTGTAAAAGAAGTTGATTAAGAAAAGAATACGTGCTGCTTATCATCAGATGAGGAATCCTCTTCATCACTGTCACTGCTGTCCACCATCTGATCAGATTTAACATCTTTACTTGTTTCCACAGTCTTAATCTGTTGTTTAGCTAGTGCAGGACTATGGGGCTTGTCATCTTCAGAATCTGAATCATCTTTAATCAAAGTCAAGAGATCAGCAAAGTCAAATGAAATATAGCTATAAGCAAAATGAAATTATAAATTATGAGGCAGTGACTGACCAGATTCAGATGGAACAAGAGCGCTGTATCCAGTGAAATGTACACTACCATTCTTCCAGTTATGGGATAGCTCAAATTCATCATCAAACACAAGATCCAAAGAAATTTGAGGGAATTTATCATGAGAAAGTATTCCAATAACAAGCTTCTGATCACCAATCTTTGCATACAGATGCACAGGTTCAGTTCCTTTATCCTTTTTGACCTCAGCTAGACAAACCTGCATTATAAAACAAAATTTTACACCATACTGCAATTACAACGTCAAATATAATGTAGAAATAACAACATGATAAAGTTGTGCAAATCATTAATTACCTGTGAAAGATGCAAGATCTTGTCATCCTCAGGTTCAACAACAAGTGGCTGTCCAGCTTTGACCTCGACTCCTAGAGGTTGGATCACATTCTAGAGTTAATAATTGAAACTTTTGAATATACATAGAGGCATAGTTTCAGTCCAGTCATGCCCGTTAAATTAAGTTCCGCAAAAAATGATATTTAAATAGATATATTGTAATTGCAGCAACCTAAGCTTCTTACAATGAAGATTAGCATCGGCACATATTACAAGACCTTTTGGCCGTAAACTTCATTAAAATTAAAAAGGCGCTTTAATATATCACATAGCTGATACAACAAGATATTTTCACGTAATATACGTTCAGTCCAATCTCAAACAATATATAATTACACTATGATATAATAGTACGACGGAAGTAATATATACAAATTCAGAAATTTTCCTTCCATTCTCTGTATTTTCTAAGTAGCCAATCACAGTATCAATAAACTTAAAATGACTAATCAACAATATAAAGCCAGTCAAGCAATACATCTTCAAGAAGATCAAAGCCATATAAGAAAGAAATAGAAAGCAGTGAAGTAAGAGCTTCCCACCCAAAGGAAAAAAGAAAAACACAAACAAAAAAAGCCCCTAATCAGTTTTACACGCCGAGAAAGCAAAGTAACTATGAAACATAAACTCAATTTCCGACTTCGCATTTGCTTTGTCAAAGAGTGGTAAACCTCAACTCAACCGGATTGACAACGGTATTTACTAAGTCTATCGTATTCATGGCCTTTAAACTCTAACATTCACATTACCTATCCTTTTTCCCCCTCATTTTCTCAGCAACCAAACGGTAAAAGAATTCCGGAGAAAAGGCAAGGCAACGGAGCATCTATCAGCGAAAACATAACGTAAAAACGCTACGATCGAAGACAGAGAGAATAGAGAAGGATTACCCCAAAACTCCATTGTTGAATGCGAAAGGTTGCAGCACGGACGGTAGGGCTCTCAAAAAACTACTTCGAATATATTATTTATATTAATTTTAATATTTCTCTGCGCCGCAGTCAAATATTAATAAGAGCAGTTTTTGTTTTAGGGTTGAAAAAATAAAAAGAAAGGACCTTTTATAGGGAAAGACTGAGGGACGGGCGGAGCAACCGAAATGAGGCGTAAATAAAATTCGGCACATTTACTTTCCTTTTCCTTTTAGTTTATTCTAAAAAAACTTTCTTTTTAGAATTTTCATTGAAAAAAATAACTTATTATTAGAGTTATTTTTTCGTTATTTAAAAAAAGAGAGCTATTTTTTCGTTCACCTTATAATTTCAAAAAATATAAACATTTATCTTTTTTTCAATGGAAAATATACAATTAAATATATTAACAAAGCTTTTTTTTTTTTTGCTTCTACATGCAAAAATTGTAAATGCATAAATGTAGAATTTAGAAATATAGAATACTTAGAATGAACAATATATTTAATTTGACCGAGCTCATAGCATCCATTATATATAAGTTAATTGGGTTGGAGTTTTCAAACTCCCAAATTTTGGATGCAATTGAATTTTAAATGGAGTTTCCCAAACTTTTTTTTGCTAATTAGTTTTGATTTAACCAAAAGTAATTATGTAACTATATAATATTTGATTGTCCATCGAATAAAATTTTGAATTAAATATTATTTTCTGCTCAATTTGTTTTTCTTTTTAACCTTTCCACAATTTATTATAACTACCATTTAAAATAATTTTAAATTTTTTATTATAAAAAATTATTAAAAATGTCTGGGTCTATATTTCTATAAATAATTTTAGCATTGTCAGTGGTAAAATAAACCTTTTTAAAAAAATACACCTCTATCTGGATTAAAAAAAAACAAAAAAAATCTGAATAAAAATTTCTCTACCCTAATTTGTTATTAAAAAAAAAAAAGTTACTACTTTTTCTTAAAAAAAAAATTAAACTGAAAAATTTATATTTGTAAATTTAAAATTTATACAGATTTTTAGGACAATAAATTTAAAATTAAAATTTAAAAAGAACATTGATCATTTGTACTTAAAACAATATATTTTTTATTTTATTTTAAATACATAAAATGTGCCAAAAGAAGCCATTTTAAAATGCGGAGAGACTCAGGCGGGTAAGCGTCCAAGAAGTGGTAGCTATAGCAGAGTGAGAGGGATAGAGTTGATGGAGATGGATCTCGGTTTTCTTCTTCAAGCCCTAATTCCCTCATGGAACTCTGTGAGTACATTTTCTTCTGCAAATCAATTACCATTTTTGATCATATAGTTATATGTGAATTTTAATGGATCATTTTCTGTTTGCTTTGTACTTGGGGCATTAGGTTGCTATACTAGGTGGGTTCTTTTTATACTTGGCAATTGTAGGCTCTATGCTTCCGGGAAAAGTTGTTCCCGGCGTCATTTTACCAGACGGAACCCGTCTTCACTATCGCTGCAATGGTCAGTTTGTTTTCACCAACTCACACGCTTTCTAGCTGCTCCTTATAAATGTTAATTTATTGACTATTCATATAAATATATATATGTATATGTCATTAATATGTTTTGTATGTATCGGTTAGTTTGTTGTGTACTTTGAACTATATGTTTGGGAAGCTGAGCTTTGAGATGGTTGGTTCATTTTATTTATTTATTTTTGACTGTGTTCTAACTTGGAAGGTTTGGTATCACTTATTCTGCTGGTTGCGCTTCTTGGGATTGCTGCTAACATGGATATGATATCGCTTACTGTATGTGCTTCCCCACTTTCCACCAGCTAATACTTCGTTGATATAGCATATTAAGTCCCGTTTAATTGCTTCATTTTGCTCCTGAAATGCATATAAATAAAATCATGCTAAATACTTAATTTCTGATTAGGAGTTAGTCTGGATATCAAAATGGGATTGCCATTGTTTATGACGATGAGAATAAGAAATTATTTTCACTGACCCAGCTATTAACACATTTTCGAAATTTTCCTTGCCCAACATGCATATTAGAAAATAAGAGGCTGTGCCATACATATAGGTACAGCTTTTATCCAACATCTCCATGAGGCGGTTTAACAGTCATTCATCCTGGCCTAAGAGTGTTTATAGATGCCCGGATCATTGTTTGGATCTGTGTGGCTCAACTGCTATAATTTGTCATATTTTGTTCTAAGCAGCTTGGGTGCTTCCTCTCTAGTTGCATATATATATACATATATCTATTTATGTGTACATAATGATGCAATATGTGAATCAGTTCTATCTGTGCTTGTGCACTTGATTTGCATCTTAATAATTTTTGCAGGCAATATCAAACAGAGGGCTAGAGCTGCTATCAACGACTTTTTTGTTTAGTTTTCTGGTAAATTACAATTAAAACATCTTTACTCAGAAGCAATTAGATTATAACTGTTTGTTTCCTGACCACTCAAACTATACAGCAATCATTACAAGTCTTGAATTATTATTTTCATTTTTAAAAGGATGGGGGGAGTTGTTCTGAGTTATATGCCCTGCATGTTACAATTTTGTTTTTCTTTGCAGCAACCAATGACTATATTTTGTCTGAAATGTATAGCCCTGTCCAGTTTGAAATCCAGAAAAATTAATAGGATTGAAAATCCTGTAAATTTTCCTGGAAATAATTTTGTAATAATTTACATTTTGTAATAATTTTTATATTATGTTTTTCTTTTCTTCTAGATATTCTTTTAATCAAACAATGAAATCTATAAGCCTTTGTATATGTTCGCTAACCCCATTTTTTCCCTCATTGTTTTCATAATCCAAACATAGCCTAAGTAGTTCAAGTGAAAATGTTTTGATTCTAAGATAAACTTCTCATCATGTGGGTGTAGCTTAAGAGATGAACATAATTTTTTCTAGTTGTTATTGTGGCTCATAAGGTTACAGGTTTTTACTATTTTCTATTTTTTCAAAGCAGCTCTTTTGTTTTACTATTATCATCATGTTTCTTAATGTTAGGCCACATTGGTACTCTATGCTGCTGGCTGTAAGTCAAACAATCGTGGTTCCTCCTTGAAGCCTCATGTGACAGGGAACCTAATACATGACTGGTACTATAGACAAATCTACCTAACTTATCGGGATGATGTACAATTATGCAAATTTTGCATCCAGATTCAGTGTCAAATTGTGTGCTTTTCTCCCTTGGGTAACACCTTGTTGTCAGTTTGGTTGAAATTGTTACTCTGGATGTTGTTTAACAGGTGGTTTGGAATACAGCTGAATCCTCAATTTCTGGGCATTGACCTCAAGTGTGTAATCAAGTCTTTTTTTCTCTAGGGCATGCTTCCTATAGGCCTATCAATATATACTCTCTACCTATATGAGTAATTTAATGTAATAGTTTTGGGCCTCAATTATTCTTGCTTGATGACATAGCAGTTTTACCAATCATAATAATTTTTTATGCTAGTCCATTTATATTATTCATAATAAGTGCTTATATCGTCCTTGCATGTTCATCTAACATAAAGCATTCTTTCGTAGATTTTTCTTTGTTAGAGCTGGAATGATGGGCTGGCTACTTATCAATCTATCAGTTCTGGCTAGAAGTATTCAAGAAGCTACCATAAATAGATCAATGATCTTATACCAGTTATTTTGTGTGGTAATCTGGTACCTTATGTTTACAATTTAGAAGTGTTTTTTGTTACTTGTTTTAGCGAGTATTGATTTTCTTTCTACATCTTTCTTTCAGTTGTACATACTGGACTATTTTGTTCATGAGGAGTACATGACCTCCACGTAAGTGCATCATCACTTTTTCTTAGAACTTGTACCATTGTATTTTCTCTCATGTGACAAATCACTCATAGTTTTTCGCTGTATCTTTTGTATTTTGCATCTAGAGTCACATCTTTGCTTTTCTTTATTTTACTTCTTGCAAGATCAATGATTATATATTGTTCCTTCTCCATTTTTTCTACTTGTCTGTTTACTGATTTATTTTGAAACATCAGTTTGGTCATTCATTAATTTTTTTATGCTTTAAACATCTGATCCATGATTTCATGGTTGACCTTCTACAGGTGGGACATAATTGCTGAGAGATTAGGCTTCATGCTGGTATTTGGAGACCTAGTCTGGATTCCTTTCACTTTTAGCATCCAGGCATGTATTCTTCAACTAGATTTTAGACTTTTCCTTGTACTCTCTTTACCCCATATGTATGCTGGCTATGTGGTTTTTGGGTTAGATATAGATGTACTTAAGGACTCAGTTTGACAGTTAATCAATAATAATAATGATAATAAAATTAAAGGCGCATATCACCAAAAATTGTATGATTTCGATGTAAGCAGTTCAATCCTTCTATAGGCATTACATTCTCCATGTGGTCCTATTTTTTTTAGATCACTAAAAAGATAGTTTTCTGGTCTTTTTGTTACCACAGCTAGAGTAGTTGTATTTGATCTCTCTGCTATTTCAGAACCATGCTGATTCTGACCCCTTGTAGCTTCTAATCCAATTTAATTCAGCCACGCTAAACGAACTCTAAAAAAAAATGAGTTTTCTAACATAGCTAGTTAGCTAGACCCACATATCTTTGCATTTGTGATCAACTGGATTTTATTGTTTCTTAAAATAGTTCCTTTCGTTTTGATTTGTTTGACATCTTTTGTTGTAATTATTTATGTTAATTAAAGCCTTAGTCTTGCAATTTTCAAAATACAGTATTTTATTTTTCTGCAGGATTATAAATGATAATATTCTGGAATCCTCAAGTAAAATGATATTTTTTTCTCTTCTACTTCTTTATATGCATGGACATCACTACAACCTTTTTCAGTACTTGGCAAAATAGAATTGGATACATCTATAGTTATAAAACGACAAGTAGTTACTGATTAGTCTCTTAAAAGTTAGTCCTTTTTTTTTTACAGGGTTGGTGGCTTTTGAGCAACAAGGTGGAATTGACAACAGCTGCTGTCATAGCAAATTGCTTTGTTTTTATGATTGGGTAACTTCATTTCTGTGTTGGCATTTTGAAGCTTCATGACCAACATATCTTGAGAAATGTTTTCCATTGCTTACTTCATATATTGAAAATGCAGATATTTAGTATTTAGAGGAGCTAACAAGCAAAAGCATGTGTTTAAAAAGAATCCAAAAGCACCAATATGGGGTAAGCCTCCAAAGGTTGTTGGTGGAAAGTTGCTTGCTTCTGGTTATTGGTAAGATCTTTCTCCCTCAAATTTCTCATGCCTTAAATCTTGTCATCCTATATGCATGTTTTGAATCCTCAAATTTATCATTAGCAAAAGACAGTAATTGTAACTATTTGGACCACATTGGTGTGAGTAATTTTTACTGGCTGAGCCAACAAAATTTGAAAGTGAAGAATCTTACGAGTACTTATAGAATAAGTTACCTAAAAGAGGAATGGAAAGAATATGAATGTAGTTGCCAATTGATGAAATAGTGTTTCATAACCTCTAACATAACTGACTCTCCCCTAAATATTTTAAATATGTGGGTAATGATAACACATGAATTAGGCTGATAATATGGTTTAGTAGTAGAAGCATCTTTCCATGAGTGACCTGATGATGAGCTTCAAACCAACAAATTATTGATTTAATCTGTTAAAGTCTTTATCTTAAAATTCATCCTGATCAGCCAATAACTATTTGCTAAATGTCATTTTTAATTGAAAAGGTTCAAACTTTCTGTTTCAAAATTATTTCCCATTTTAATATCTTATAGGGATTAGGGATCAGCGACAATATATAATTGTTAATTGGTTTTTGCTTTTAGTTTTATCTTTGAAGACGATGGATTGCAAGGTTAGAGTTCTGGAAGTGGAGTGTCTATTGTCTTCGGATAGTTTATGTAATTTATCATTTTTAAAGCTCGCTCAGCTGTATCTTGCTTGATGCAATACCGTAGAAAATACTATTGCTACCAAAATGCTTGTCTACTTTGACTGAAATCTAGCATTCTATAACCAAAAAGAATGATTTAGACACTAGATGATGGTTTTAATTGGGTACATGTTCTTGATATTGTTTTTCTTTTGTGTGGAGGGGAATTGCGAGGCACTGTAACTACCTTGGAGACTTGTTGCTTGCGTCGGCGTTTAGTTTGCCTTGTGGAATAAGGTAATTTTCCTGTTCTTATTACTCTACATTTTGATATAGGTGCACACTTTTCTTTTAGAGAATCATCATATTCATCTTGAGAATTCATTCATTTTTGCAGTTCCCCAGTTCCATACTTCTACCCAATTTACCTTCTAATCCTACTTATATGGAGAGAAAGAAGAGACGAAGCTCGCTGTGCGGAGAAATACAAAGACATCTGGACAGAATACTGTAGACTAGTCCCATGGAGAATATTACCTTATGTTTATTAGCAAACTTAGCTTTACATTAAAAAATAATAATAATAATCTAGGCTTTACATTTTGCTAAATTACATAGCCAAGTACGGTTACTGAGGCGCCTCATATGGTCGTGTTTGTACTATATGCATGTACTTTGAATTCACATTTTGCTATTTTCCCAAGGAGATGGTGTGCGTTCTTAGTTATATCTGCTTGCATTTTTTGTACCTCTAGTTACTGAATTCATAAGCTATTTACCTGATCTTGTTTGTTAAACATAATGACTTTCTTCATTTGTTATTCATGACGAGGCTTTCCACAATTGTTTTCTTCTTCAAATCTCTTGGACCAAACAGCAATGCGAATCTTTATGTGGTACCTCATAGCCAAGAGCCTAAGACCCAATATCATCCTAAGAACATTTTCAATGTTGCACTTGATTTTAAAGCGTATAATTTAAAATAAAAAGTATTTTAAAAAATTTTAAAGAATTAAAAATTAAATTTTATTTATCAAATTTTAAGAGTATCGATGGTTTTTTCTATTAGAGTTTATGTGGCAAAAAAATATAAATCATTCTGCTTATGTGGCACAATGTCTATGTAAAAATTATCTTCAACGGTTGTGTTCAAAATAAACTAAAACTTATTTAAAAATTAATTAAAATTCATAAAAATAAATAAATTAATGAGTTAGATTGTCTAACAGACCCTCTAGAAGTAGATAGTCTTCTAAATATCTTATATTTTTTTTTATGCCATATAAGCTTAACAGACTATTTAGATAGAACCATTGGAAGAGATTTTTATATCAGTCTGTCTATTTATCTTATGTGACAAAGACTTTTAAAAAATAAAAAAAACCATTAAAGATACTCTAATAGTAGTCTTTATACACTCTTTATTTGCATCTTCATAAATAATTATCATTTACTTTTTATCCTCTTCCTTTTTTTTCTACCTGCTCGTAGTATTTAAAAAAATTAAAATATAAAATTATAACTACAAGTGTAAAAAAAATTGTAAAATAATAAATGAATTTATTAAAAATTTTTATATAGAAAATGTATTTAGAATGTCAAATTCTATTTTTATTTTTAATTTAGAATTTAGAAAGCTTATTAAAATTCGAAAAAATGAATATAATTCTTTAAAATAAAATTATTAGACTTTTAAAAAATTCACTGGGAGATACTCTAACCATGTCTGCTCGGAATTGTTAACAAAATAAGGACTTTGTCTATATATATATATATATTTTTTTTTTTGGTAAAAATCTTTGTCTATATATAAATATGTATTATATATATATATATATATATGTATATTGGGGGACAAGGTCTTTGCATATTTACCATCAAGGCATTGAAGCTTTTACCCACAAGAAAAAATTTCTTACACTTGGCAGACATGCAGATTCTAAAGTTTTTTCTTTTCTTTTGCCCAATGTTTTCTGGAATTATGGCTTTGGTCCACTGTAATCGTAAAAGAGAAAGTGGTGACACTATTTGATGCTTCTCCAGTTTTCCTGCGGATGCAATGAATGGGACCTAAAAAACATCCATACTTATCTACTCCCTGGTGAATTGATTAATTAATATTTGTAATAAACCCAGCTTATTTTATCATTTTCTTCCCTAGCAGTTGTAGTTTGCTTGGTAGTTGAGAAAGCTTTTTCAATTACTTTGTTTTGCGGAACTCGTGAAATGAAGAGACAAAATGAGTAAAAAGGACGTGGTGGGATGGCACTTATTGTCATCCTTTGTCTCTTTTTTTTTTCGGTTAAATCATCTTTGTCTCTTTTATTATGCTTCTAGGTCTGCCTCTATGTTTTCTCGTCTTTATCATTCTATTTTTTTTTTCTCGTTTTTATCATTCTATTTCTTTTCTTCTTTTTTCCTGTGAATTGTCTTTATCATTCATGAAAAAGAGGAACACTTTCTTCTCTCATACTAGCATTTTGGCAGGAAATATATTTTAATTATGATTGGTTTCAGAATGATTAAATTTATCAATTAAATTAAATGTTAATGATGTGATATTATTTTATTATATTTAATTTGATTAATAAATTTAATTCATATAGTACTGTTCATTAATTATATATGTTATATTGTATATTAACAGGGTTACAGAAAGAAATAGAAAAGAGAAACTTGATAACTTCATTGACCAGTTCAATCAACGAGTGGTCCCCCACCCTTCAATAAGTACATTGAGGATAAGAGGGATGGCTTGCGTGCAGCTCTATGGTCCCCCCACAATAATGAGACGAGAGTTTTATTTATTTTACTAATTATATATATATTTTAATTACTATTGTTATTATTAATATTTTTTATCAGGCCCTCGAGTAAAATGTACCTGTAATTTCATACCTATTCCTTAATCATATTTGATCTAATTATTATATTTATACCACCATCAAAAAGTTTCGAAGATAAACTGACGGTTGATCGATTTTAGTGAGATTGAGCATTAATTACTTTGGGCTTCGCAACCCCAACAGAGTTAGAGCTTCAATAACTTATTGTTTAAAAAAAAAAAAAACAGAAAAATTGAAGCACTATATTTTCCTACACATGGTGTGAACTCATTTTCTAGGTATGGTTGAATAATGAAAACGGCAAATTAAGACCATTATGGAAGACACTAGAAGATGCTTGCACAAGTTATTTTTTGGTGAATAATGCTTGCACAAGTTATACTGATAAGTACTAGTGTTTTTCACCCAAAAAAATAGCAGTAGTGTCAAAGACTATAATTATTTTCTTATTTTTTCTAACCTACTACAGTGAAACTTCTTTTTTTTTTTTTCAATTTTATAAAACCTTAATCAGATGAATCCTTCAATTATTTTCTCTCACTTTTAGGAAGATGGGACCACTTTTAACGGTTTTGTATTTTTTATTATTCGTGTTCTTTTGAAATGATTCAGTTAATTATGATCAATTTTTATTAGAATAGTTTAGTTAGTAATGATCAGATATTTTTAGATCTCAGATTCAAAATTTGGTGAATAAATTTTCTTTTTAAAAAATAAATAATAATGACCGATAATAAATTTTAGATTTTTATTTCAAAATTTTGTGATGAAATTACTCTTTTAATTTTAAGAAAAAAAAATATCAACTCAAATAAAAATTAATGTAATTTGTTCTTTGTACTAGAATTTGTTGTTGATTTGATAATTGTTAATTGTTTTTTATTTTAAAAATATTAATTATTTTATAGAAAAATAAACCTAAAAGAGTTAAAAGTATTAACCAATAAAATTGTTGTATCATTGCACTTTCTTTTTTTTTGATCAAATAAAGTTGAATTTCATTAAGAAGAAAAAAAGGCTACATCTTTAACCAAAAAATGTTATGCCCTTGGGGGGAAATAATTGTTATGCCGTTGAATCGACCGTGGAAGAAAATTTACATGAGGGGCTAATATTGCCCTCCACAATTTTGAAGGGATTTTAGATATGTGGCATGTGTTACATGAATGGCAATTACCCGCGACACCTCATCGCTAATCATTAGGGTCTAATCGAATAGAGTTTTTCCGATTAATTTGGATAGTGGGACAGAAACAAAATAACTTTTTTTTTATTTAGGAAATGAGATGCATAATATATAGTTTCCGTTGTAGCCCCATTAATCACATACCACATAAATAAAATCACATACAATATCAAATAATAATAAAATATATAAATTTTTACAAAATATTTATAAATATCAATTTATAAAAAATTCATTGTACACGTCGTACAACTCGACGACAACTGTTGTACACAAATTTTTACACTCTATGTTTCTAGTATCATACTTTCTCTTCCTTCCCTTTGGTTGAACTCCAAAAGTTAATTATCAAATGTTTATTATTAAAAAAATAAAAATTATTTTTTTCATCATTTCAATGCTAAATATACTTGGTGATGTTTGCATCTACTTATTTGGTCGAAAATTCAAAAAGAAGCTTGGATGGTCATGTGGTTGTGTGGACAAGGCAAAGTGAACCAGGAGTTAAGGATTTTGATTTTAAAAAAAAATATATATTTGGCGACAATACAAGAACAAACTCACCGGTTTTAAAGTGATAACTAATTTGAATCTATCAATGTATTTGTAGGTTCCACTTAATAATATCATAATTAAAAATATAACTTTAAGTCTATGATTCAAACTTTGATTAAATTTTTGTTTTTCCCTAAATCCAAAAAAAAATTAAAATAAAATAAAATTTCTACAAAATGTAACAACTACTATTTTTAGACCGATACAATATCACACTAGCTTATGGCCCAATGGGCTCTGTGCTTACGTAGCAATTTAAAATAACTTTTCGATATTGATTCGTTTCATTTTAAAATTAAATTTTTATTTTTGTTCTACATTACAAATATAAACATGAGAAATTTTGGGAATAAAGGAACAAAGAGAAGCATCAAATGTGTGCTAGGAATAAAGGAAATGGGCCCTCAAGGCATCTACCTGGGCAACTCACTAGTGATTGGAAATAACAGAAAGAATTTGGAAGAATTAAAGAAATGTGCTTAATAGAGTCCAAGGTTGGAATGCCCAGATGCTCTCAAAGGCTGACAAAATAACCCTTATCAAAACAGTGGCTCAAAGTCATTCCCTGTTATTACATGTCCACATTTCTCCTCCCTAAAACTGTTAGCAGTGAGCTAGATGTTATTCTTCATAAGTTTTGGTGGCAAACTAAACCCTAAATCCTCGAGTTTCCTAGCTCTCAAGAAATTAAGGGATATATGCAAACCCAAAAAAGCTGGGGGGCTCAGTTTCAAGTGGTTCTTGGACCTTAATTTGGCTATTCTATCAAAACTACCATGGATGCTTGCTAGTGAAAAGGATTCACTTTGAATCCGATGTCTCAATGCGAAAAACCTAAAAGGAAAATCTATCTTTGAAAGTAAAAAATCCAAAGGATGCTCTTTTGTTTGTACATGAATTATGGCAAGTAGAAAACCTATCCTTAAAGTGCTATGGTTAAACTTGGCAATGGCTATGGGATCAATCCTTGCTGTGATCAGTGGATGCCCTCTCTTGCAGATGGTATCCCCAAGTCAAAAGAAGGAATCAATCTAAATGGTTTAAGGAGAGTTTTTGAACTCAAAGACCTAGAGATTGATGATTGTTATGTTCAAAAAGTTTTGTCAAGCTTTAATGCAGCATCTGCTAATGCCATCCTCCAGGTCAAGTTGCCCAATTCTAGGTACGAGGATATGCTAATATGAAGAGGCAATGATCTTGGCAGATTCTCGATGAAAGACAATTACCTATAACTAGTCAACTCTCCCGATAACGATTGCTAATGGACTTATTTATGGAAACTTAAAGTCCATGAAAGACTTAAAATATTCTTCTGGAGAATGAAATATGAAGTCCTCCCAACAAACGGGGCTATTTGGAATAGGACACGTGCAGAAAGTGGGAGCTGTCCAGCTTATGGAGTCGAGGAGGAAACTTTATTCCATGCCTTCTATGAATGTCCAAATGCAAAAACATTGGCCTTTGGAAGTCAGTGGGGGATTAAGATAGAAAATTACGAGTTCATGAATTTTAAACAGATTATTAGTTTCATTATTAATCCCTCGGTGGAATTGATTTCGCTTGCCTTTACAAAAGAAAAGTTTATGGTGCTTCTGATTTCTATGTTTTACTTGA
Organism: Ochetophila trinervis; assembly: GCA_003254975.1. Classification (NCBI taxonomy): domain Eukaryota; kingdom Viridiplantae; phylum Streptophyta; class Magnoliopsida; order Rosales; family Rhamnaceae; genus Ochetophila; species Ochetophila trinervis. Next base: position 27,697 of record QANX01000031.1, read on the forward strand.
TATCGAACAGAAGAAATGAGTCTATTTTCAATCCCTATTCGACTGCTCTTTAGTCGAACAATTTGCTTAACTGCATGGTTAAGGAATATTAGGAGTTTAGAGATGATGATAATTTTAGTATGCTTGAGGGCATATCGGAACAGTTTTGGACTCCTCTGAATGAAAGGAGAGTCAAAATCAATATTGATGCAAGTGTGAATGATGGTAAAGCTTTTGGCGCGTTTGTAGCTAGTGATGCAGCAGGTCAAATCCTGCATTTTCAATCAAAACCCCTGCTCTATTCTTCAGTTATGAAAGCATAGATTAAAACTCTAGAGTGGGCCACCACGGTGGCGGTGGAAGAAAATTGGAACCACATCGATTGGTTTATGGATGCAAAAAATGCCATTGATCTCATCAAATTGGATAATCCGGGAAGATGGAGTTCCTACAATCATATTTCTATTATTCGGTCGAGGTTTCTTAATCAGGAATGGAGCTTACGGTGAAACCCCAGATGTACAAATCGGCTTGTTGATGCTATTGCCAAAAATGCTTTTTCGTTTAATGCTCATTATCATTTTTCTATTTCTTATTTGGAAGCTATCCCTAAGCTGTTTTCTCAGTTGGCTTTCCTGGATAAGCTTGGCTCCTCTTTTGTTTCGCAAGAGTTTAGGAGCAGCTCTTTAGGTTAGGTGTTTTGCTCCTTTTTGTTTGGCCTTTGGGCCTCTCTTTTGTGCTCATTATATTTATCAAAAAAGACAGGTTCACACAACTTCTATTTTGTTATGAATTATTATTTATTTATATAGTATTCTTGTTGACGATTTTGGATCAACAATCGGTCCTTAAGCGTCTATGAGCGTGCCACCTTTAAATTATGATAATGTAAAGGAAAAATAGTAATAAAAATAATGCGCGAATCTGAAATTAACAAACGATTGTGCTTAGAAATAGGGAACTAATTTCCAATGAGTTCTTTTATTGCCTTCACAACTAAAAGGACTTTACAAATAAAATTCGAATAAGATAATGATGAAAAGACTAAACAAAATTAAAGTGTAACAATTTTGAAAGTCTAAGAAACTCTAGAAACTTGAAAGCTTAAATATTGATTTCTGTAGAGAAAATCTGAATATTTGCTTGAGCAGATGAATGTTTGTGTGTGTCGAGAGAGAGAGACAAAATCTGAATTCTAATCACCTTATATAGCCTTTGACAATTTTGAATCCTAGTAGGAATAAAACTCTTGGCAAATACAATTTCACTTTGAATATAACTCTTATCTGAAAAAATAATACACCAATAGAGAATAAACCCAATGCAATTAGACTTCTATTCCAAGTTAAATTCTTCCAAACAATCTCACTGTTCCAACAATTATCCAAATCAACAAATTCCATCTTCCCAATGAACGGACCAACAGAAACACGGAACAACAAATTCTATCGTTTCAACAAACCACGGAACAACAAATTTCATCGTTCCAACTCTTCATCCGTCCCAACACAAATACCGAACGATAGATTTCAGCGTTTCTACTCAAAAATGGAACGACAGATTTCAGCGCTCCAACTGACGAACCAACATATATTGTTCTTCCTATGATCAATATGGCCCAACAACGATCGTTCTTCCAACTATTAAGCCTAACAGAAAATCATTCTTCCTATGATTCATCCATGAAGCCAATAATTTGCATGGCTCAAACAATTCTATATTGCTTTTTATACTGACATATTTTTAATGCCTATTTGTCACACTCTTAGCATGTTCAACAGTAAAATTGATGGTATATACTCAATACCATGTTTCAAAACTTTGAAACTACGCAGATTATATTAGAAACATAAATCTTTTTTATTACAATTTACACCATCACCATTCAAATAAAATTAAAAAGAAAAAAAAGAACTACACTGTCTACGTGTTACATGTGGCAGATATACGAAACTAAAATTTAATTTGTAAAACATCTGATTACTTTGTAGAGTAAGAAGTCTAATAAAAGCCTATTACCAAAAAAAGAAAAAAAAAAGTCTCATAAAAGCCAAACTTCGTTAAGAAGTGGACGTTTAATGTGCACACATGCACACACATAAAGCTACATAGTTGGACAACACAGCCCACAAAGTACCCCTTGTTTCTAATGAAAGCTAAATAATAATTCAGTTTGTTTATGTACATGTCCAAATTTTGTTTAGTAAACAAAAGATGTAACACATCAAATACTATTTAGAAACTATTTTCCATTAACTCTAGGTAGACTGAGGGACCCAAATGTCCCAAACACATGTTGGAAAAATTAAATTGAAATTAATTAATATTTTTATATTTGAATGAAAATTATAATAATATTTTTTCACAATTTAGAAGTTACAATGTTTCATATAGGTGCTACTTTTTGAAAAATATGGTATTTCATTATTTAGAGGTACATGTGATTATGGGGCAAATTCATCTTAAGTACATGAAATTCAACAATGCCATAGTCCGAACAACTCAATCTCAAAAGTTCAAACTTACAAAAATTGTATATTTTAACATCACTCTTTCATGTGTAGACAGTATAATGTGAAGATGAAATCTACAAAATAAAATTCAAATAATGTACAAATGAAATCTACAAAACAAAACTCAATACAAAATGAAATAAAATAATTTTAAAAGCTTGTCCTACTAAGTTTTGAATTCAGAATCTCAAATTTTAATATTATATTAAACTACAAACTGAATTATTTATTTTAAAATTTTAAATTCGAAAAAAATAAAACAAAATTAAATTATATATTTTAACAAATACAAAACATGTATGGTTATTCCTGAGTTTACATCTTTTAGTGAATAACTCGTGAGTTTGCATCTGTTATAATCTCTTTTGCATGATTCCTCGGTTTTAAGTGGGTCTATTTAATTTAATTACCAAAAAAAAAAAGTGGGTCTATTTAATTAGTTCCCCGAAAAAAAATCGTGCTCTTTCTTTTGTCCTGACAAAGTTAAAGCAAAAGCCTAAGCCAGCTTTAATTCTTAAGTAAAACTTTATTTAAACTTTTTTTTTTTTGTTTTTGAAAAAGCAGTGTAAATCTAAAAGAAGATTAGCGAAGGAAAAGTGAAGGAAGTTTTCTTAAACTTATTAAAGTTTCTTCACAAATGAAAAATCCTAATTAATTTATTATATGAAAGTCAGAATTAAAAAATCTATATAATGTTTTAAACCTATAGTTTTTTTAATTATCAGTTTATTTTTCATTTATAATTTCAATTAACCAAAAAATAAAAATTAAATACACTATAAATCTTGTTCTCCTAGTTCGAATATCAAATATAGTTTGTTTTGGTGTCATTTTACGACATTACAGTGATAAAACCATTATTTCTTTTCGAATTAACATTTTCTAGCTTCTAATTATCACATTATTTACTAAAGCACATTATCCATAAAAGTAATAGTAAATTTAAAATTTAGACATAAATTCACTTTTTTTATATATGATAAGGACTATCGTATTTATAAATCATATACCTTTCATAATAAAAAAACTTGAATTATTCATTGTAAATTAAAATACAAGCTCATCATCTGATTAAGTTGATAAATAGATGGTGATAAATTTTAAACAAATTATATGTTATTCGTTATTATTGATGATGAATTACTAATCATATATATATTACGTGATATTTTGATTGAACACTATTAAAATATATTTATTAAAATTTAAATATTAAATTAACTTAAAAAATTTAATTAAAATTGACTACATAAAATATTATCCTACTGATATGACGATTATCACGTCTAATAAATAGTAAAACTCTTTTTCTCTTTTAAAATCAAAGGGGAGTTCGCTGTGTCCTTCCCAAACACAAAGCTAGAAATAAAATTTAAATATATATATTTTTTTTCAAATCCTAATATTCTTACACCATGTCACATCGCTACAAAAAAAAAAAAAAGGAAAAAGAAATTTTGCAAGTCAGCTGCACCTTTTTGAAGAAAATTAATAATTGGAGTTTTTGTCGGCAGTCCTTAAACTATAATGAATTTTATATATTGGTTTTTAATTTATTTATTTTTCCTTACTAAATAATAGTCTCCAAACTTAACAAAATATAACACTATCAGTCTTTTGTTTTTTGTTTTTTTCATTTCTGTTTACTTTTTTTTTGCTGAAGAAAAGTTTCATTAAAAAAAAAAACCAGAGGAGCCAAAAAACAAAAAACAACAGACACCAGTCCAGCTCAGTTTGAGAACATATTCCTCGTATCATTGGCCAGATATTTCAAAACCGACTCCGTTAGCACAAAATTTAAAAAATCATTCTCAGCTCCCTATCTAACAATTTCATGGGCCAGCTGATTTACATCTCTCTTACACCAAGCAAAGTAAATATTATCAAAAAAATTACAAAGTCTCCTAATTTCTTTAAAAACTAGTTTTAAGTACCATTGAAGGTTCTCATAATGCTCTTCTTTTAGGCACTGCACAACAAAGCTGGCATCAGATTCACAGATAATGTTCTTCCACCCGTTTTGAATGCTAAAAAAGAATGCTTTCTGGACAGCCATTACTTTAGCTATGCATGGATCCGTTGTGTTGAACTTGCAAACCCAAGCTTCCATTATTTTTCCTTTCTCATCTCTAGCCACCAAACCCAAGAAACTCTGCTTCTTTCTGACAGCCGCATCACAGTTAATTTTTAAACTTCCCCTACGAGGTGGATGCCATCTCCCAATATCATTCCCAGCAGCCATCCTATCCCTCTCCAAATCATNCTTTAGCTATGCATGGATCCGTTGTGTTGAACTTGCAAACCCAAGCTTCCATTAATTTCCCTTCCTCATCTCTAGCCACCAAACCCAAGAAACTCTGCTTCTTTCTGACAGCCGCATCACAGTTAATTTTTAAACTTCCCCTACGAGGTGGATGCCATCTCCCAATATCATTCCCAGCAGCCATCCTATCCCTCTCCAAATCATTTCTCCCAAGCATCTTTTTGAACTTTATAAATCTATTCCTCACCATCCGGATTGAGTCATCAAGAGAAGCAACACTATCTTTGAAACATATTTCATTTCGAACCCACCACAGGTGCTCTATGATGATTGCACTATACAAAACGAGATTCTCATGATCAGACTTTGACAAACCATCATCTGGATTCGGGCACCAAATTGTTCTCAAATAATCTATCAACTCTAAACCCGATCTGTCCCTCTACCGAATACCCCAAGGAGCTGTGACCCACAACCCTTTTGCAAAATGACTCGTGAAGAAAACATGAACTTCATATTCTATACATTAACAACCATGCATACAAGCCATCTCATTAATTGGAATTCTCTTCTCGCCATATACTTCTTAGGCTAAGACCTCTATGAGCTAATTTCCATATCAAAATTTTTTGTCTCTCATGAATTTTACTCTTCCATAGATTTCTCCACCATGCAATAGGAGTTTCATTTTTCCAATTTTCCTCCCAATAAAACGATTTAACCGAGAACTTGCCACTTTTATTTCTCACCCAAATGATCGTATCTTCCTCATTGTTGTTCACCCAAAACATTTGATGAATATCTTGGACTGTTTCTTGATTAAAGAGCTCCTTGAGTAAAGAAAGCTTCCACTCACCATAATTTTCCTTCAAAGATTGGACCATCCCCTGTCTTAAATACATATCTTCATTTCTAGGATTCGATTTAAACCCTAGTGCGTTAGGAATCCAGGGATCTTCCCATATACTTATATTGTTACCTCTCCCGACTTGAAAGCATAAACCTTTCCTCAGCATATTTCTAGTATTAAGAATAGCTTACCAAAGACTCGAACAATTCTTCCTCTTCTGACAATGCATAAATGACGACCAAGGAAAATATTTCGCTTTTATGGCCTTCACCCACAGCTTCTCACTGTCTTGTGTTAGCTCCCATCCAACCTTTCCCAATAAAGCCGAGTTTATATCTTTTAATCTTCTAATACCTAAGCCTCCACATGATATCGGTTTACATATATTGTTCCATGAAACCGGAACCCATCCTTTCGTCTCATCCATGCTGCCCCTCCAAAGAAACGCCCTTGATAGCTTCTCAACTTCCTCACAAACTCCTAGAGGGATCTTGGCTGTGGTCATAGTATAGAGAAGGATGGAAGCTATGACATGTTTCACCAATGTTTTCCTCCCTGCTTGTGAAAGCAGCTTTGCTTTCCACCCCTCAAACCAGTTGAGGATCTTCCTTCTAATGGGATTAAACTCATCTTTTTTCCTTTTACTAGGAAAAAAATTATTCCCCAAATATTTCGTATTACTGTCCATCTTCTTCATATTTAGACTGCTCTTGATAGCAGCCTTAAGTCTACCATTGATATTTTTTGAGAAAAAACATCCCGATTTCTTTAGATTAAAACTTTTCCCTGTCCAAGAGCAAAAGTTTTCCAAACACGTGAGAATTTTCATTCTTTGATCCACATTCGCCTTACAGAATATAAGAATATCGTCAGCAAAGAACAAGTGTGAAATGGGAGGAGTTGTTCTGCCAATTTTTATTCCCTGTATTTCTCCATCCAACTTCAACTTTAACAACATGCGAGAGAAAAGTTCCAGAAAAATTACAAATAAAAAGGAGGACACTGGATCTCCTTGCCTAATTCCCCTCTCCATCGGAATACTTCCAAAACACGAACCATTATGCAGCATTTTCATGTTTACAGACGACGTGCACATGTAAATTAACTGCTTAGCACTATCATTAAAACCAAAGGCATCCAACACTTGAAAAAGAACATGCCAATTCATCTGGTCATATGCTTTATGAAGATCAATTTTGATACCAACGTATCCCTTAATTCCCTTATTCTTCTTCTTCATGGAATGAACAATTTCTTGAGCAAGAATGGAGTTCTCCCCAATCCATCGGCCATGAACAAATGCAACCTGGTTGGGGGAGATCAAGAACTGGAGGAGAGGACGAATCCTTTGAACCAAGATTTTGAAAACACTTTGTAGAGAGTATTACAGAGAGCAATAGGCCTAATACTGCTAAAGGAGGAAAACTGATTTGATTTCGGAATTAGAACAATGAAGGAGTTATTCATACCTTAGGGGAATCTGCCACACCTAAAAATATTTTGGATGGTCTTTATAACATCATTTCCCACAATGTTCCAGAAATGTTGGAAGAAGAGAGTTGGCATTCCATCAGGCCCCGAAGCTTTAGTTGGGTGTAGGCTCTTAAGGGCTTCATAAATCTCTTTCCTATCTTGAATTGCACAAATCTGTTCATTCTGCTCTATCGATAAGATTGGAAGAATTAAATCTTTCAGCACTTGACACTCCACCGTATTTTCTTCTTTGAACAAATTTATGAATTCATTTCTTAGGAATTCTCTTATCTGATTTCTACTTTCCAGCCAGACATCTTCATTGTTTTTCATTTCTGTTTACTTTAGTCTATTAAATGTACGCCTAGTGCATGTGAGGCCATCTTGAAAGGCAATGGTAGTCTTTTCATATGCCTCATCTCTCTCTCTCTCTCTCTCTCTCTCTCTCTCCAGCGAAGATTCTCTTGACCAAATCTCCCATCTCTCAAATAATTTAGGAAAATAAAGCATAAAACTAAAATATTTAACAGGAAAAGAAAAAGAAAAAAAAAATTATTTTAGGCTGATTGAATTTTCCAGGTGCAAACTTATGTGTTGTAGGTTGACTAGTTTTATTTTATCAAATAAACTTACGGATTCCTATTTCGAACCTTTTTTCGAATCCATGCCCTCCACCTCTAAACCTTTCAACAAAAATCATATGCTTTTTTGCTTGAAATATTAATGCCACCAGCTAATTGTTTAAAGACTCATCAGCACATAGATATTCAAGCTAGTTTGTTCTAGTGTGGTGGACTTGGAATTGATTTGTACATTGACCACAAATTTGCATATGGAGCAACTCTTAGCATGGACCAGTGTCGTATTTCCCTCCCTCGCCTCGCAGAGATATCCCTTTCAAGCTTCTTGATTTGGATTTAGCGAGTTCCACGCATAAACAGGTGACCAAGAAGTTTGCATTTAACAAAATAAGTGAATGGATTCCAATTTGTGCATGGACAAGGGTGGGCTCGTTTCAGTGCAGTTGATTTTTGTGTGGTTTTTGTACCAAACTGAGTAATTCGATTTTGGTTAGATGGCCAATCAAAACTGAACTGAGCATCTTGTATAGCCAACGCAAAATTGAACTGATAATGAATGGTCAGCTTCAGTTTTCATTGGTCAGTTTAAATCTCTTTTAAAAATTCAGAAAGGTGAAAAAAAAAACAGTCACATATCAATTTAGTATACAACTATGCATCACAAAGCCACAAACAGAAACAAAATATTAAAACAAAGAAAGAATAAAAAAAAAGAAAAATCTTCACTGGTCGCAAAGCGTGTTGATGAATCGGATGCCGATATGAGTGAGATCCAAATATGGAAAATTAGGGAGATGACAATGGAAATGGGAGATGAAGTCACTCCATCAATGAATGGAGAGGGAAATGAGGTCGTTGTAAGGCTTGAGCTTTAGAAGTTTCATCATACAAAGAGTCAGAGATAGAGAGAAAGAAATTGAAAGAAGATAGAGAGATGGGCTCTATGGTTTTTATCAATATTTTGTTAAAAAAAATAGAATAAAAGTTAAGAACATGTGCCGTTGTGATGGAATTAGATGGATGATGTGGCGAAATCAAATTGGGTCTACTGGACAGCTATGATGGAATAACAAGGGGTGATATGCCAAAAACATATGATATATGTTATGGATGGTTCGATGAAAAATTCATCGGAACTATTTATAGAACCGGCCACATTGGTTTCTTCATAAAAAAAAATCAAGCCAAATAGACATTGACAGAAACATCACACCGATTCCAAACTGTCAAGTTCGATTTGGTCGGTTTTGTCAGACCGGCAAAATTTTGTCAAGTGCTTTTGCTGAAGCTTTGTTGAAGAAGAGAAATATATGATGCATGTGAAAATACCATATTTCCCCTCAAGATGGCCGCACTTGCATTTGGTGTGCGTTTAACAAGCCAAATTGGATGGAAATAGAAAAAAAGACTGACCGTGTTATGTTTAGTTAAGTTCGAGGATTATTTTGCAAAGAAGAAAAAAAAAATATATATATATATCAATTTGTAGTTTTATTATTATTATTATTATTATTATTATTATAAATTTCAAACAAAGTATAGTTAAGGGAGTGATGATAATCCTAATTAGTTATCATTTTAAGATTCTAACCATATACTGTCATATTACTCGTGAATTTTTCTGAATGCGACACAAAAACATTTTCTAATAATCAATGGAATTTAACAGTCAATTTTATNTGAGTCCACTATTTTTAATGTTTCTGATATTTTTCCTTTCGATATAGATTCAGATTCGAGGACGAATCTTTTTGAAGAGGAAGTGAATGATACGGGCATAATAATGCCATATTCTACCATTGGAGCAAAAGATGATGTTTTAAGCATGATGTCCAAGCAAGGAATGAAGGTGGTAATGCTGCTCGGGAGTTGCGAAGACGAAACGACATAATTTTAGCCATTTTCGGATTTCAATGGCAGTTTCGTAATTTAGCTATTTTTGAATTATAATGGCAGTTTCGTAATTACTGCTATTTTTAGATTATAATGGCAGTTTTGTAATTATTTTTATATTCAGATTATTTTTATTTAGGGTTAGTTTTTAGCCTAAGGATTACTTTCCTAATTTCCTTATGATTACTTTCCTAATTACTTTATGGTCTAGATTGATTCCTTAACCTAACCCTAATATCTATATAAAGGGGGGGTTACTAGCTTGTAAGACAACTTTGACTATTGATTATATAGAATCTATTCTTGTTTTCAACAAGACTTGTGTGTTCCAAGTGAGGATAGTTCTTCTTCTACTTGTTGCATTTGGGAATTGATCTTTTTATCAAAGGTATTTACTTTGTGGTGAATTTCAATTTCATTCTTTGCCTTCTAATTAGTGTTGCTAGATACAATTGTTATCTAGAGGTGTTATAGGGCGGGTTTTTACCTAGGGTTTGTTCCATATCATCTTGTGTGTTGGGATTACAGTTTCTTTAAGCTTGGGGTTCCGCATCAGGATTGTCTCTATATTCTTAATTGTCTTTGTTATTTGATTTATGTTTTCTTTAGAATATGTGATGGCTATTCTTAAGAATATGTGTAACTAACTCTCTATAAGGATTATAACGTAGCCCTATTATGACTATTTAGTTCTTAATGCATATTTGAGTTTGATTCATATTCATGGTTAATATTTCATTGTAGTTCTTAATGCTTCCATGAAAATGTGGATAGATCAAGTATTATATTGACTTAGGAATAAGATATATAATATGGATGGGCAATGAAACACATGGTTATAGGAATATTGCATTCCTTAGTGACAACTTTGACAAGAACTTACTGAGTTTACATGTCTTAGGGCTTAAATTTTAGTATTTAGATTAGAGATAATTAAATACCTTGTGTTTACTAGATTAGAATGCATTGAGAAATCAACTTCTAGTCGCTTATGGTCAAAGGGGGGTTAACTTATGAATCTATCATGCATTAGGGCTAAATAGAAGTAGTAGTGGTGAAGTCATAATCCTTGTTTCATCAAATCTTTAAGCTTCTTACTTGCTGCCTTGTTACAATTTTAATATTGTTGTTCTTTTAATTAATGCTTTGCTACTCAAACAAACAACCAACAAATAATTCAATTACTTTTATTAATTTAATTAACAATTGATTTATAATTGAAATTTGAATAGTCATGGGACTTGTATTCACCCCATTGTAGTTATTGGCTGCCCATTGAAACCAACCAAATTGGTCTAGAATACCTCCATCTTTCTATTATCAATTCCCATATTCTTCATGGTTTCAAAGCAAATCATATTTGCTAAACTTTCAATGTCGATATGGACATGCTAGATTGTGACGTTTGCTATAACCAGCTGAACCACTAATGCGTCTTCATGCGGGTAAGCCACTCCTTGACAATCTAGTGCAGTGAAAATGATTCTGCAATGCATTGGTTTTTAGGGGAATCTCTCCTTGTCCAATCAAGCGTCATAGGTTGAGGCTTGCGGACATAATCTTTGCCTTCCAAGTGTTTAACTACCTCCTTAAAGCTTATTGGGAGATTAAGCAGGGGAAGAGATGCTGGTCGATTTTTTCCCATGTCGATGCGCTATTTAGCTGGGAGCTTGTTCCCATACGAACTTGCCTTACCAACTTTTTGGTTTCTTACTTCCGCTACTAACTATTTTTTTCGTGTTAGGATTGCCACATGTTTTATGTAAATTATACAGCCTTCCTCCAAAACTATATGGACATTAGCTTGTTGAAAGACCTCAGCCCTCAAAGTAGTTTTCCTTACTGATCTCCATCGATGTTGAGTCCTTTCCGGAAGGCTGAAATTTGATACCTTAGCATCAAATTTCAATATTTTGTCATCTTCTGGTAGGGTCAATTCTAGTGTCGTTATCAACCTTCGCTTTAATTCCTGAAAGCTTTCTTCAGACCTATCGTCCCAAGTGAACTTGACTCCCTTTCTTGTTAGATGGTGTAATGGTCCAGCTATCTTCCAAAAAACCTTCCACGAAATGCTGGTAGTAACCAGCTAAGCCAACAAAACTCTTTACTTCAGTGATTATGGTTGGCCCTTCCCAATTCAACACAACTTCCACCTTTTGAGGATCCACATAAATCACCTTGGCAAAAGTGACATGACCAATAAATCGTTCTCAATTTAGCCAAAGTTCACACTTATTGAATATGGAAAAAGTCATCTCAAGTGTTTCTTGTGCTCTAACATGTCCTTCAAAAAAATTAGAATATCATTGATGAACACGATAACAAATATATCCAGATAAGGTCGGAATACTTTATTCATCAAATCCATGAACACTGCTGGAGCATTAGTGAGTCAAAAGACATCACTAGAAATTCATAGTGTCTATAGCGGGATCTAAAAGCTATATTGAGAATGTTCGATTCCCTAATCTTGAGCTGATGATACCTGAACCGTAAATCAATCTTTGAAAATAATTTAGCTCCTTACAGTTGATTGAACAGGTCATCAATCCGAGGAAGAGGATACTTGTTGCGGATGGTCACTTTGTTTAGCTGTCAGTAGTCAACATCTAACCTTATCGAACCATCATTCTTCTTTATGAACAACACTGTAACTCTCCAAAGCAATACACTCGATCAAATAAAACCTTTATCGACAAGCTCCTATGACTGCTCCTTTAACTCTGTTGTAGCCATCCGATACATTGGTAAGGATATTGGTGTGGTGTCTAGAACAAGATTAATCGCAAAACTATTATCCTTTTCTAAAGGTAAACCTAGAAGGTCTTCAGAAAACATATATGGAAAGTCTCCCACCACTGGTATATTCTCAAAGTTGATCTCGCTAACTCGCGTATCAATAACACGAGCTAAGTAGTCAAATCAACCTTTACGCAATAAATGTGAAACAGTAAAGGCATATATCAAACTCGTAGATGCACATCGTCTATCACTAAAGAACACCACTACTAGAGACCTTGGTAATTCGAAGTGGTATAGTACTTCAACAACAAATCTATGTTGAAAATCACATCCATATCATAAAGATCCAAAAGAATTAAATATGTTGTCATAACTTAACTTCATCATAAAGTAAGCTCCCTTTCTACATCTAACTAGGCCACAAGGATTCTTCTGCTGACTTAGCGAGCTCGAAGAGGCCTTTATGGGAACTAGAGTGATACACACTTGAGCTACGAACTCTCGGGACACTAAGAAATGTGTAGCGTTTGAGTTAAAAAGAACACAAATATCAAAGCCATAGAGTGAGAGTGTACATGTAACAACATCTTGGGATGCTAATGCCTCATGTCGGGCTATAGCAAAGACTTTTCCCTTACCTGTTTGCCTTTACCTATTAGTCATCCTCACAAACCTCTACCTTCAGTCATGGATGCAAATCTAGCCCCAACACAGGAAGAAGGGTCGGCTAAATGAGCTGACTACGGTGTCTGTCTTCTAGCAACTGTGACGACTCGGATCTAGAGCTAGAGTAAGTGTGGGCGGGTGCAAGGGCACTGGCAAGCTACCTTACTGGCATAGCCAGAGTAAGTGTGGGCGGGTGCGAGGCACTGGCAGGCTACCTTACTGGCAGAGATCGGTGTCCAATCCCACATTGCCCGGGTGTGGAAGGGGGTCATGTGGTAATGGTTCAAATGTAAAGTGAGCACTCTCTTAACAACCAAGGCCTTTTCAGAGCGTTTGGCTTTAGAGTTGGAAGAACTCTGGGGTTAAGCGTGCTCCAGTGGGAGCATTCCTAGGATGGGTGACCCCCTGGGAAGTCTGACCAAAAACTCCATACCGTCTAAAGTGCGGTGGCTAAATTGGAGACAATATTGGTTGGAGAGAGAGTGTGGTGTTACAGCAACACTAGTGGGTTGTGCTCACAACTTGAACGCATGGGTTTGTTCTTCAGTACGGTAAGGGTAGTACTTCAAGTAATGTCTTTCCTGACAATAGTTAAAGCACGCGTCTACAATCTGACACGGTCCTGAATGAAATTGGCCACACCCAACACAAAGTATCCACAAGGGTCGACTAACTCTACGATTATCTAGAGTCTAGCTAGGTCTTTGCACTCCACTGAAGCTCCATGATGAAATTCAATGGGAACTGCCTCTAGTTTGGCCAGCTGCAGACATGGCAGTTCGTGACTGCGTCGTGCCATTCACCGAAGATCAATGTGGATCTAGGTGGAGGAGATGTCTACCTGCGGTGGTTAGTCTATGATTCTGAGACTGTTTTTCAATGGGTTACGGTGGCTCTCTAGTGCTTAGATTGGTACAACCGTGTAATTCCTCGCACAAGTATTCCAATGGTACCGAGAGCATGTCCTAACTCAACTTAATGAGGAAGATACGGCCAATCAAAGTTGGTATGCCAAAGTAGATCTACTTTCTCTCTCTTCCCATCAATTATAGAAAAATGAAGAAGATTATAAATAGGGATGCTTAGAGAAACATGAAAATAGTATTTAAAGACCATAAGGTTAGCCTCTAGTAAGTGACAGTTGTCAACAGCTCTAGAGCACCAAGGCTTGAATTAAAATGATAAAAAAGTATCGAAATGCATCTATTAGATACTGAGAATAGCACAAATAAACTTTAAATCTGATCCAAAATTTAAAATACAATTTTGATTGACCATAATTAAAAAACTACAACTTTAATTTAGATGTGCTACCAGTCTACAGACTTATGAAACATTACCTCTATGCTACGCTAGATAAAGTCTACGCAAAAACTTGCGGAGGTAAAAATTCAGCGTCAAGCCATTTTTCGGTCAACCTGGTCTAATTTTTAAAATAGGCAAGTGTGAAAAATTCGAATTGTTACACAAGCAGTGCTTTTACATTTATTCCCACACTTGAATGTCATAGTATTAAGTTCTCTATGGATATGTTCACCCATCATAGGTAAAAAAGTTGAACGAAACTCTTGGAAACCATTAAAGTCCTTTTTTTGCTTTTGAAATAAATGATTACTACAAAAGAACCTCCTATGTCCACAAAAAACTCTTGTTTCAAACTTTGGGCACAAGTGTCCTCACTACAAGACGAACAAGAAAAATAAACTTTGATAGCATAATCAGACAAGTCACCATATGCTAGAAAATAATTCATTGTCCACAATAATATTGCCTTCATTGTGAATTATTGTTTCCTATAGGCATTCCAATGGGTCAACACCTTCAACTCACAGCTTTTTAAAATCGTCAACCAATGGCTGCAAATAAACATTAATATGTTCACCAAGTTAGTATAGTCCAGAAACTCACAGAGTCAACATTATCAACTTCCCCTTCATACACATCCATGCTGGAAGATTATATATAACTGTAAGTACAGACCAACAACTATATTTACTACTTATATGCTTGTGTGGGGTTAATGCCATCTGCAACAATTCCAAGCCTTAAGTTCCTAGATTCATTCACAAAGTTAGGCTGCAATGGAGAATATACAGGATGCCTCAGCTAGCCAAATTCAATCTCCCTCTAATTTGCACGCCAAGTTAAATTTTTTGCCGTCTCAATACTTTGAAAATGAGGAATAGGTATTCTAGAACCTTAACACGCTTACTTTCATCATCATTGGTCTTCCATCTAGATTCTCCACAAATAGGACAACATTCAAGTTCTTCATATTATTTTCTATACAAAATACAATATTTAAGATAACAATGAATCTTCTAATAATCCATATCCAATGCAATCAATGTCTTTTTTTTCATAATGTACATAGCCTCTGGCAAAAGATTACCAATCGGCACCATTTCATGTAACAATTTCAACAATACAATTGAACAATTAAATTATTTTATATGACAAAATTATAATATATAAATAAGTTTATTTTCAACTAAATAATTCAATTTAATATATAGAACTTAATTTGATTAAAAATGTTGTAATAATAAACAATTTTTATCTTATAATTAAATTATGTTATATTAAATAACTAAACATAGTAAATAAATAAATTATGTTAAATTTAACTCACCAAAATAACAAAATTGAACAAGAAATTAATAATCAAAAAATATATTATCCTAAAAATATTTTATAAATTTTGTTCCACATGACATTTTAATTAATGACAAGGGCTACTAATATATATGACAAGCAAAAGCCCTATTTGCATACATAATTTTTTTACACTTAACTCACACATTTACATGTTTTTTTTCTCATGTAATTCACATATTTATGACGATACATAAGACCGTCATAATTACATCCTATGAATTTAAATTTTTACATTTATAATTCATCAAATTGATATACACATTCAGATTCTAACATATATTTTCATAACTAAATCACAAAACTATATACATCTATATATATCAACATCGACTCATAAAACATTAAAAAAAAATAATAATTAAATAAAATAAAAAGTTTGTTAACATACTTAGAGCTTCCAAAAGCACAACCTATGATGCCTGTCAAAGCAGCCACCAGTACCAACACAATAAACTGCCACAACCCAAGTCTAACTGCCATCATCACGACCAAATAAAAAAAAATGGGATCAAAATCAACACCCACACAAACATGGTAA
Source organism: Ochetophila trinervis (assembly GCA_003254975.1). Classification (NCBI taxonomy): domain Eukaryota; kingdom Viridiplantae; phylum Streptophyta; class Magnoliopsida; order Rosales; family Rhamnaceae; genus Ochetophila; species Ochetophila trinervis. Next base: position 43,853 of record QANX01000031.1, read on the forward strand.
CCACGATAAAATCTTGAAAGTTTGGTTTACATAAGTTAGTTTTATATCAAAATAAATGCTTTAAAAAAGCTAAAAAGGTAAAGAAATACGTATTATTTGCCTAATGATACCTTTTGTGATGAATTTTGAGCAAAATGAGGAAGAAATACTTCGGGTCCTAGAGAGAACACCAAAACGATGCCGAAGGTCTCAAGTAACTATTTTTGCAAAACCCTAGTTAAGTGATGTAGAATAGCCCAAATGACTTGTTTTCACAAAAATGACAAATTTCAGTGTCATATTAAGGGTATTTATGATGCACATGTGGATTGCATCACATATGCTAATTTACAATATCGCAGGTGACATTATTTACAACGTTCATTGAAAGTCATATTGCTACCCCGTGTTGCCACGTCGACATATGTCTATGACACGTGGCTTTTATGTGACATTTTTACTATGATACTACGATGTTTTATTTGTGTGTGTAGTAGTTGCTCAAAATCAAATATGACGTTCTATCTTTGAACGTCGTAGCATGACCAAAAAAATGTTGTGGTTAATTTCTCGAATTTGTTTCGTCGTACTTAATATCTAATACGATGATACTCCTTAAAAATATCGTATATGATCTTTTAATGATCTTCTTGAACGATCCTATTTTACTTGTAGTGTACTTTTTTACGAATATTGAATTCTATACACATTACGTATAAGTAGGTTTATAATATTTTTAAAAAATATTTGGACATATGTTAAAGGGTTAAAATCAATCACACCTCACAGGTTTCTTTCAAAGCCAAATTGGTCCCTATGGTTTTTAAAATATCAAAAATAACTCCCTGGCCTGTTACCATGGTTAAATTAAAATTGACAAAAACATGGTAGCTTAGTAATTGCAAAATGATACATTAGGTCTTGTGAGGGCAAGGTGCACATCGGCCTCAGCTTAACTCCATCCTCATCATCTTCTTCTCCTTTTTTTTTTCCTTCCTTTCCATTTCCTTAGACCCGAGTTTCTAATTTTCTTTTTGGTTTTCTTAACTAAATACCAAATGCCACCTAAAGAACACATAGTCTTTGTGATGCAGTTGCATCAACCCAAAGGAACTAGTTTCTATAACCTAAGCACCTCATCTGAGGCTACTAAACATAATCATCAGCACCTAGGCGCTCATAACTAGCACCTAGGCACTCGATGTCGTTAACTTTGCTAAATTTTACATTTTTAAGGACTTCCTTACTATTTATTACTATATATTTGTCTTTTTTGTAATGTAACGACATCTTTTGGATTATTAATATTTTGAGAACTATTCTTTTTTTTCATATCAATTTTTGGCATTCATGAGCCAATTAACCATTTCTAAAATTCATTGTTTGTGTTTGCTTGGCTTCTCGTATTTCTCATCAACTTCCATTACATTAGTTGGTATTAGATTCAGGTTGGCATTCCCTATAGCATATAAAGATGCCGTCTCGAAATTGCCTCGATGCTTGTGTTGAACTAATAGACAAAAAGAGCGAATATGACAGAATCATGCAAACAACATACTAATTTATTTTGCATTATCCCAACCAAATGGATACAATAAAAAGAAATCATAACTTTTTCAATTGAATTTGTGCTTTTGAAAAGGATAAATACGTTGATTTTGATTCTGACCTAATTTTTTATAATGAGCATGTAAGAGAAGCTCAAATTTCATCTTGTATTGATTTTGACCTAATTAACAATGAGGAACATGATGGAGAGAATGAATTTTCATTTAATATTAATTTTCTTGGAATTAATATTTATTGTTTGAAATTTTCAAATAATTTAGTTGATCTGGTGACCTATATGAAGTTTGAAGATTGAGGTCTCAAAAGTTTCCATCTATGAAGTCAATTGTGTCATATTTCAAGAAAATTGAAACATTCCAAATATATATTTTTAGTTGGAATAGCTAGAAAGTTTACAGAAAAATGATTTTTTGAAGAAGAAAGAAATAGGATATAGAGTGGAAAATTCAACGAGGAGAAATGTGATTATCGTATATTGTAAGCTAATAAAACAAGCTATAGGGGACCAGAGCTTTATATACAAGATAGATACCTTACCTAACAACACCACCACCGCAGAGGAACATGACACCTCATTAATGAAAAACAACACAAATCACAATAATAGTAAAACATTAACACTCACACCAAAATTCTCGCTCTAAAAACCTCTCCTACACTTTTGCATTCAACAATTTCTTTAATGTTTAGCTTGTCCTGAAGATTAACAGACCTTGTTGTTCTGAGAGGTTTGGTAAAGCTGTCAGCAACCTGATTTACTATTGGTATATATCTCACTTCAAGAGTCTTCAGACTAGCCTTATCTAGAACAAAATGGATCAATCTCTATACAATCTATATAAGCATGTAAAACTGGATTTACTGCAAGAGCAATTGCTCCTCTATTGTCACTCCAAATAATTAGATAGTCAATATAAAAATAAAGCTTTTGAGACAGATTCTGAAGCCAACAAATCTCAGCTGCTATATGAGGTAATGCTCGATACTCAGCCTCGGTACTATACAGTACTATAACTTGTTGTTTCTTTAAACTCCATGAAACAAGATTAAAACACAAATACATACAGTATCCACTCATTGATTTTTTGCCATCCACATTTGAAGCCCAGTATTGGCAAACCTTTGGACTTGTAGCTTAGAATCAGCAGTCAACCTTGAACCATATTTGATTGTTCTTTTCAAAGACCCGAGGTGTATCTTTCAAGTCTCCCAATGTATATGAGTAGGAGCTTTTCAGAAATTACTTAAGTTACTAACAAGGAGAGTCATATCTCATCTAGTAATAGAGAGGTAATGTGCTAATCTGAAAGTACTATGATATAAAACAAAATCAATTAAAGGATCATTTATAAAAAAAGACAATTTGAGACTAGTACAAATTGGAGATTTCGTTGGTTTAGCCTCATCCATCGTATTTTTTTAATAAATATGAATTGTATTTTTCTTGACTAAAATGCATTGTAGTAGTAGTCATGTGAACCTCAACTCCCATAAAATAATATAGATCACCCAAATCTTTCAAAGGGAAAATTACATTTAAATCCTTGATCAAATTACTTATGTATTGAGGGTTATAACTAGTAATGAGTGTGTCATCAAAAATATATCAATATAAGAAAATAGGATATGTTTTAGTATTGAGAGATGACGAAGTCACTACAAAAAAATGGACTTTCTGTGACGGAACCAAATTGCTCACAAAACGTAGTATATGTGACGGAATCGTCTCTGAAACCACTTCATGTAACCGATACTAACCCATTACACGCTTGTCGCAATAGACCCGACACAAAAGGGTTTCAATGACCACTTACTGTTCTCCATGACAGAAAACTGCCAATTCTATGACGGTACCACTATGTCACAAATATTAATAGGAGTTCTAAAATATCGGCAAGTTATTGCTAGCAAGGCTTCAGAGACAAAGTTTGGCCTATCACAAATGAACTATCAGTGACGGTTTTGTGACAACAAGCCATCATGGTAAGTTAAGTGTGACTGAAATAAATGCATCCCAAAACTAAATTTAAGAAGACATTCGTTGTCACAACATATGAACTGTGACAGTCTTGTGACAACACGCTGTCACGGTAAATATATTGTGCCATGTATTCACGTCACATAAACATCTTGTACGATGATCTACATGCCGTCACTAGTTTAAACAGTGATGTCCGGCATTGATTTCATGTCTGGTATGAGCCGTGACAATATACCATCTGTGACGGTCATGTGACAGTAGGCCGTCACAGTAAATATAATGTGATTAAAATGTTGTTGTCACATAAACGTCTTATATGAAGATCCACTCTGTCAGTAGTTCATTTAGTGACACCAACATGGTTTGGGTGACAAGTATTGGTTTGTCACAATATATCATCTGTGACAACTAAATATCACAGTCATTTTTTTTCAATTTTTTTTTCAGATACAGTTTGTCATATTTTTTTTTATTTCACCATTTCAATGTTAATATGTTGTCTCTTCCATATAAATACAACACATTGAATATGATCAGTAAATAGTACAATTCAAATAGAATAAAAGACAAACAATATTATGAAATTTGTTTAACATTAACATATTTCATATAAAGAGTTCAAAAATTTTTGATTGAAGCACTTCTCCCATCATATGCTTCATCGAAAAACATTCCATTACAATTGCATGTATCCCTAAAAAATAACCACCATATTCCAAGAAAGCCCAAGTTGACATCATGTTCAAAATGCAAAAGGAAATTCAAAAATATTCATCCCAACTTCTAAACATCCCTAAATGTCCTACATTTACTATCAGTTAAACATTTCAAAACTAAAAACTCACAATCACCATCACAACTATACCCCCAAGACTTCTTGATCATATCCAGGACTTTTTGATCATCATAACTTCTTCCACCAAGACTGGATTTTCCACTGTAATGACCACTATCCTCATATAGTGGATTTCTAGATCTTCCTTAATATGACTTGTTTCTTCTGTTTTCATATAAGTCTTCCTTGTCACCCTGCATGACATGCAATTAACTAGGAGTTAGAACATTTTAAATTAGAACTGAAAATGTCTAAACAAATCACCATTTCACTGATATGCAGTTAACTGTAGTTCAAATTTAGTAAGATGATATGCAAATATAGGCTAGTATCTTTCTTTAATGGTAAGTGTCAACATCAGAGCTTCATTCCTAAATGATTGTGTTTAATAACTACTATATTCACAAAAATTCCTGAACACATTCCTAGCTTCCATAGTTGTATAGGTTAAGTTCTTTTCTTTTTGCCCAGTGGCATATAAACTCAGTTTTGGCTTTTCCTTCATACCAGCTAAATGATGGGTATTTAGTTGAAAAATTAATTTTTTTAACAAGCAACCAATCAACTAATCAAATAAATAATTCTCAAATATATAAATAATAAAATGTTCTCAAACCAATTTATCTCTTGAAGATCAGACAGTTGCATCTTACAATTTCAAACTAAAACCATATCAATCATAGAGAAGTTTACACCTAATATATTAACTAGTCACGTGTCAGCTTGCAAATTAAAGAAGAAGAAAAAAATTATAACAATTACAAAAAGAAAGAAAACAATAACAAATTTTCTTAAAACAATAAGAAAGAAAAACATTCTTAAACAGTTTAAATGCTATCACTATATTTGATTTCAATAAAATAAAGATGATGAGTTATACCCTCTAGAACACACCTGCCTTTTCCCTCTCACCCCAACATAAAGAGTTTCCAAGGTAATAAAATTGATTGTCTCGAACCCACCAATCATGCCTCATTTTGAGAGTTATGTTGTATCTGAACTTGAAGTCATAGAATTATCAAGATCATTGGAATTGCCACTACTTGAGGGATTTGGAGAGAAAGAACTGCAATTGCATATCTTGCAAACAAGCCACCAAAAGAATGAGCCAAAAATGAGATCCTCTTGAGACTCTGTCTTTTGCACAACTTGCTTGACCTGTTTATTATGAGATTGACAAAGAACAAAACAAAGTTAAGTCATTTTTTAACAAACCCACATGTAAAGGAGAATAACTAGAAATCAAAGTTTCTATACATATTCTCAATTATTTGAAAACTCACTTCATCTGCTAAACACTTTCCAGCTCCATCAATCCCAATAAAAGTTTTAGTATGTGTGTGTTACATGAACTTGCTGCACACATCAAAAGGATTTTAGCACTTAAAAATAAGTGCGTACATCAAACTTATTCATCCAAAACATAGGAAACTGAAAAGTTAAATGTTCATATTGTAATAATTCTTTGCAACTAAGCATAACTACTAGACAATAGACCATTGTGAACTAACTCTAACCTCATTCTTCCTATATTAAAGCCCTTTCCTCAACGACCAACAATTTTTTTTTCTAGGTGCAATCTTAGGGTTTGTTAAGTTTGAGATGGAAATTAGTTTTCACACAATTCATAAATTTAGGGTTAGAATTTAGTTATACTTTGCTTCACTAAACCATCACATATTTTTCAAAGAGCATTCTAATATATGTAATGTCATATTAATCAAAGTTGTGCAATTTCTTTATGAACATAATAAAATTAGTGTTGTGTGCCTCATTCACTCCTTATAGGAATAATTTCATTACTTTCATTCCATGTTTATGCAATGTGCATAGAAAATTTCGTCGTATTCATTGAATGAATTTTTTAGACAACAAAAATTCAGGATGCATTAAAGGGTTTTAGAATTTTGGGGGGAACTACATGTCCTCTAGTTCATCACATTATGGGAAATTACCATATTTCCATAAATGAATCAAGCTATAACATGTCTAACATCAACGAGGAAAATCAAAATTTTATTAACTGTAAAATTGGAGAAAGCTGAAACTAAAAATTTGAACAAACCATAAATTAAGAAGTTTTTTCCAAAGAGCCTTTTTAACTCTACTTCCACATATGTCCAGTCACTTGGGCTGCAATACTTAACATCAGTAAAGCTTATATAAATTTGATAGCCAAAGGAAGCATAAGCATGGATCATTGCAAAAAAAATTGTATCAATAAAGGTTTACCAAGATAGCCTACATGCAGTTAAATGTGAGATACTAAGAGAAGAAGCAACTACTGCTCAGCCAAAAAAACAAATTGTTGGAAGTTACAATATTTCCAAACAATCTGATGACATACATAAAGAAACAATGGAAGAAACATGTATTATTGTTAAGCAGCACTAACACAAAACTGCAACCTCCACTACAAAAGAAACATAAACATGAAAGGTATTGCACAAGAAATTGAAAACGCTACAAATTCAAAGGTCCTTATCTTTGTTGGTTGCCCACAATGCGAGAAGAACATGATCCATCAAAACAGGCCCATATTTCTTCACTGGGTTCGGCATTCATTTTGGGGAAGCAGACATGGCCAACAACTAGTCCAACCTTGAACATAAGCCTTTTTGCTTATGGAGATTCTGTACCCACCAACCAAAAATGATAAAAACCCAACAAAAGATAATGAATTCAATGCGATGATTATGATTTTTTTGTAGGGAGCGTTTTATTTCCAATCTCTAATGCCCAAAAGAAGTCTTTACCCAGATCTGAGTGAAAGCAGTTGAAGCCCATCACGACAAGTTTTCATTAATTTTCAAAGGAATTCAAAGAAAACCGAAACGATGATTCGAGCAAAATTGTGATCAAACACAATTGCAAAGCATAATTCCATAAAGATGCACAAACCGGAGGAAGAATGCTACTACAATTGATTTTGTGCCCTAAAATACCAAACGCACACATACCTTACCTGGAGATGAAGAGATGAAGAATGCAAAGGGAGCCTCGGCACAATTGTTTAACAATCGTGGATTTCTAATAGTGGCCAACAATCTCTTTCCGGCAACCCGATGCTCAATCGCTCTTTGCCACTGAGAATCAAAAGCCCCTCAAAGTTTTTGAAGTCTCGAAGACTTTTCATAGAATACAAAGATACAAAAGTAAATGTTTTGAACAAAATAAAATAATATTTGTATCTCCATATTTCATAAAATGACATCGTTTAGAATACATGTGAAATTTTCAAAATTGCCCCAACTGATGAAACAGTTTTTCTTTTTTTTACAACTTTTTATAAATTAAGGCATCAATTATGACAGCAAGCTTAAACATTCCATCATAATTATGCTAAATGTGTGGGAGAAAAATTTCCCTCTATAACTTTTCCAGTCAATACAAATGAGGTGAACTATTTTAAGTATAATTGTGACAAAATGACCGTCACAATTAATAGTATAACTATTTGTGACCAATATGATATTGCCACAAAAAATTTTCACATATCATAATTTTTTTTCATGTAATTCATGACAACACTTGTGATTTTCATCGCAGATAAATTTTAAAAATTCAAAATTTTTCTAGCGCCAAAAATCTTATGACAATCAGTGACAGACTATTGCGACGAGGTAAAATTTGTCACATTTAATTTAACATAAAGTATCACTATATGCCATATTTATGTGATGATTAAGTGACCATCACAATGAGTTTCCATCACAAAAAGCCTTTTTTTTTTGTAGTGAGTATTAGACAAAAACCAAGCAAGACTCCTTTCAACTTATCATACCAAGCTCAAAGCAGCTATAGAATTTAAGTACACAGATCTTCTTCACAATAACACTTGGAATTTAGTCCCTTATTCCCATGGACTAAACATTGATGGAAATAAATAAGTATTGAATGCTAGACTTGTAGCTAAGGGGTTGCATCAAACCCATGGAATTAAATACTCAGAGAATTTTAAAACTACGATTAAACCAAATACCATAACGATTGTTCTTACTTGGAAGTTTCAAACAAGGGGTCAGTTAGACATTATGACTTTAACAATGCCTCCTTGAATTATGATCTCCATGCACTACAAAAAAAATAGGCTTTTCTCTGACAAAACCAAATTGCCCACAAAACGTAGTATATGTGATGGAGTTGTCGTTAAAACTACTTTATGTGACGGATACTAACCCATCACACGACTATCGCAATAGACCCAACACAAAAGGGTTTAAGTGACCACTTATTGTTCTCCGTGACAGAAAACTGACATTATGTGACAATATCGCTTGGTCACAAATATTAATGCAAGTTTTGACATACCAGTGAGTCACTGCCGAAAAGGCTTCAAAAATGAAATTTGATCCATCACAAATGAACCATCAGTGATGATTTTGTGACAGTAAGATAAGTGTGACCAAAATAAATTCATCTAAAAATAAACTTTAATAAGAAGTGATGTAACATCTGTGACGTTCTTGTGACGGTAGGCCATCACATTAAACATACTGTGACGATCTATATACCCTCATTTGTGAAAACAGTGATGTAATGCATTGATTTCGTGTCCCGTATGAGCCGTCACAATATAACATCTTTGACAGTTTTGTGACGGTAGGCCATCACATTAAATATACTGTGACGATCTATATACCGTCACACTAGGCATTTTTTTCATTTTTTTCCAAGTACTTCTTTTCAATTATTTTTTAGTTAAGTTATTTTTTTCACCTATTTTAATGTTAATATGGTGTCTTTTCCATACAAACACAGCCCATTGAGTATGATCAATAAATAGTACAATTCAAATAGAATAAGTAGTCAAACAACACTTTGAAATTCAATTAACATTAAGACATTTGATATAAAGGGTTCAAAAAAATTTCATTGAAGCACTTATCCTATTACATGCTTCATTGAAAAAATTTCCAAAACATTTGGAAGTGTCCCTCAAAAAATAACCATCTACATACCAAAACAACACATGTTGAGATTATCTTCAAATTTCACAACATGCTTAAAATGCTTTAACATTTTCTCAAAAAAATAATCTCAACTTCTAAACCCTTTCCCTACACAAGCTATCAACTACACAACTCACCATCACCATCACAACTTCTATTCCCTCTTGAAACTCCATCACAAGTCCCATAAACTTCGGTGATTACCCTACACTATTACAAGTTTCATTGTGCTTCACTTTAAAAGAAACCCAAAATTTTTTTTGTCATGTTGTAGATAGAATAAAAGGAGTAGCCTGTTTGGAAAAAAGTCGATTAATGAGTTCACTGGGGGAGACATCAATAGCAGAATGATCATCACCTTGACCAAAAAGATCAGCACTAGAGATGGTAGTTGAACCCTGAGAACAAAAAGAAAGTGTGTTACCAACAACCAAATTCACACTCTATGGGGGTGAATTACTTCTAAAATCTTGACTCTCTTAGGTTATACTCCAAAAAATAAAAAAATAAAAAATTCATCATACAAACAGATAAATAAATATATACATATATCTATTGTAACATCCTGTCCCGAGAAAATATTGGAAATTTCTCAGAGTTGACCGAGTTTGACCGCGCGAGGGGCTCGAGGTTGACTTTGTGTGTGAGCGTGCTATGGCTTTGACCGTGGTACCGTTGCATAGAGCTAGTCGGTACAAGTCCGTAGACTAGCAGCACGCTCGATTTGGAGTTAAAACTGATGTGGGCATCGAGCGCTCTTCTAGCATGGATGTTCGTGATAAGGACATTACGTTGCCAAGTGGACCAGTGACGCGTTCTCGAGCTAAGAAAATCAAAGAGGGAATGCTTGGACTTGTGAAAAGAATTATGGATGAAGATCGATTCAAGTTTCCAAATGATTTGAACACTTTTCCGAGGCCTAATGATGATTTAAGCATGTTGTCCAACCAAGGGATGAAAGTCGTAATGATGCTCGAGAGTTGCGGAGACGAAACGGCATCATTTTAAAAATAAACAACTTAGAATGGCAATTTCGTAATTTAGCTATTTTCGGATTATAATGGCAGTTTTGTAATTATTTCTATTTTCGGATTATTTTTATTTAGGGTTAGTTTTTAGCCTTAGGATTACCTTCCTAATTTCCTTAGGATTACTTTCCTAATTTTCTTAGGATTACTTTCCTAATTACTTTATGGTATAGATTGATTCTTAACCTAACCCTAATATCTACTTAAAGGGGGGGTTACTAGCTTGTAAGACAGATTTGAGTTTTTAATCAATTGAGAGAATTAATTTTCCTATTGCTCCCAGGAGTGTTCTTGCAAGGTGAGGAATCAATTTCTTCTTCTTGTTGCATTAGGAGTTGAATTATCTTATCAAAGTAGAAATACTTTGTTATCTAAGGGTTTGGTAAGGCGGATTCTTGTTTTCCAAATATTGTTCAATATTTCTTGTGTGTTTGGGGTTTCGGATTCTTTAATCTTGGGCTTCCGCATCAATTGGTATCAGAGCATTGGTTGAGATAAGTACCTATCTATCTTTGTTNATCCACGTTTTTAGATACAAGTTATCTAAGGGTTTGGTAGGGCGGGTTCTTGTTTTCCAATTATTGTTCAATATTTCTTGTGTGTTTGGGGTTTCGGATTCTTTAATCTTGGGGTTCCGCATCAAAAACTGAGAAGTTATGACCGGAAGAGTGTGAGGGGTATTTTTGTAAATTGCTGTGGCAGGGCAAAATGACAATTTTTCCCCTGCCTTTATCAATTTTAAATTCCAGAAAGTTCTCGAAGTTGGAGGAGGACCCGACGCTCCCCCCCCCCCAACGCCAGCCGCCTCTCCGACCGCCTCCCCTGTTTCGCCGGCCACGGCCATTTTCCGGCCAGATCATGCCGGAAATTATCCAGAAAACAACGTCGCCGAGCCCCTTTCCTCTTTGGCACCTGTGGTTCGCCGTGGAGCAGCCCAGTTCGCCGGAAAACACGAGAAACCCGGTCAGCCTTTGTCTGCAAATTGCTGGATTCTGGCTGAAATCGGCCAACCCAGGCCAGAATTTAACCGGAGAGGAAAGCTGGCCACCTTCTCTTTCGGACCCAGCCGCCGGCAGCCCAGGAAATAGCCTGATTGCCGGTTTGAAGCTGAGGACCGTTGGTGCCTTGGTGTGATTGCCGGATTTCGGCGGCTACCGACTGGTCTGTTGCTCGGGAAAGACAGCCCGGACCCCCTTTTTCTCTTCCCCACCAGTTTTTGGGCCGAAATCCTCCGTGAATCGCCAGAAATTGGTAAAGAACCGGCGGGCCCGATTTCTCTCCGGTCGCCGGATTCCGGCGGTTTCCGGCGGCGAAACGGGTCCTTTTCCCCTATTTTGGACCTCCCAAAGCTGGTTCCGGTGTCCGTTTGTCGCGAAGCTCGCTCTTGAGGACGGTGCATTAAAGGGGTGCTCGACCGCGGCTTTCCGATCATTTTCCAGCCACCAACGGCGGCGGTTGGACGAGGTAAGTTCTCGGTTGCACCCTACTCTCCGCGAGCTTCGTTTCGATATATAATTTGTGTATTATAGTTGAGTATCAGAAATTATCCGAGTTTAAGCGGTATTGTTAATAATTGTTAAATAGAAATTGTGATAATTGGTGATTACTGTAGATCGAAATGAAATGTCGAGAATACAATATANCACGAAAAGGAGATGACACCGGACATGAAGCTCTTATACAAGGCCTTCACAGGAGAATTGCGGAGGTTAAACATGAAGATGGATGAATTAAATGATAAGGTAAATGAAGTCTCTATGAGCGCCACAAATAACCCAATGAGAGATGGTTCGCGGACTAGAGATATAGAACTATCGGTTTCCGAGGATGATGAAGTCTCAAATCATTCAATGAGTAGACGTCCAAGGAGGGAGGAACCAAGGGCTAGGAGACATGAGCCGAGAGAAAGGAGGGACGACAACATAAGCTCCATAAAGATGCAAATACCACCATTCAAGGGGAGACATGACGCTGAAGTATATTTGGAGTCGGAAAGCAAGGTTGAACTAATTTTCACTTGCCACAACTACTCGGATGAGAAGAAGGTAAGACTCGCCCCGGTAGAGTTTACCGATTATGCTTTGGTTTGGTGGGAACAATTATTGCAGACTAGGAGGAGATATGGTGAAGATCCAATTGTAACTTGAGGCGAGATGAAAAGGGTGATGAGAAGAAGATTTGTACCATCTTCTTATTACCGGGAGGTACACCAAAAGTTGCAGCGGCTCTCCCAAAGAACAAGGACGGTAGAAGAGTACCACAAGGAGATGGAGATGCTCCTAATCCGAGCCAACATAGATGAGGAACGAGAGGTTTCCATGGCTCGATTCTTAAGTGGACTCAATAGAGAGATTGCCGACACTGTGGAACTACATCCATATGTAGAGATAGAAGACTTGGTGAACATGGCAATCAAGGTGGAAAAGCAACTTAAAAGAAAAGGGACTACTCGAAGCTTCTCAAATTCCAACTCTAAATGGAATTTAAAGTGGGAGAAACCTGAGGACAAAAAGAAGAGCTTCGATTTCAAGAATAAGGATAAGAGTGCCAGCACACCTAAAGATACTCCTAATTCTTCTTCTTCTACTACTACCACTACTAGACATAGGGAGATAAAGTGTTTTAAATGTCAAGGGTTAGGACATATTGCTTCTGAATGTCCTAATAAGAAGACTATGTTGTTGAAGGGTAGTGAAATTGTTTCAGAGTCTGAGAATGATAGTGATAACGAGGTGCCACCATCGGAGGATAATTCTAGTGATGAGGAGAACATAGAGTATGCTGTGAGGGGAGAGTCTCTAGTTGTTAGGCGAGCCTTAAACCTTAAAGTTAAGGAGGAAAGTCTGGAGCAAAGGGAGAATATCTTTCACACTAGATGTATGGTGAGTGGAAAAGTTTGCAGTTTGATAGTGGATGGAGGAAGTTGTGCCAATGTAG
>QANX01000032.1:1143-17682 GCA_003254975.1 Ochetophila trinervis
TATATATATATATATCTTTTCTTTATAAACTCTTAACTAGGTGAGAAGCCTATATCAATAAACAAATTAAACACAATTTAAGTTGAATCTGTAAAAACAAAAAAAATAAAAGCAGAAAACCAAAAACCAAAAACATATACATTACTTTCCCTTACCAAAATTTGACCAATATCTTAATGGTCATTGAATAAATTATAATCATAACTATCCATATTATACGGTTTGATGTTTTTATTCAACTGACAATATGATTTATCAAATATGGGAAACATTTGCTAAATATATGAATGTTACTTATTTAATTAGGAGAAAACATGCATAAAACCCACAAACTTAAACAGATTAATATAAAGTACACAAATATATAATACCAACAAGTCATTAATTATTTGATAATGCTGCAAAGTTCTTCATGTTCTATTAGGCTTTGTGAGGATAAAGGTGAATAGAGAGACCTTCCCTCGGTTTTGAAACTGGATATTATCCCTTTTATTTATTACGTACGAACTTAAATGTGTTAGAATATCTAGACAGTTTTACAAAATATTCTCTCTAATTGTTTCAAACGTAAATACTTATATATAATCATTGTACATGTAAATAGTACAACAAATTATTTATAATTAAATATTTTATAGAATCTACATATATTATTTTATTACAATATTATATTCATATAATTATAAATAATTAAATTTATGTAATACGTAACAAAATTAATAAATAATGACACAACATTACTATTGTATACAAATTTTTCTCCTTCCAAAATTGCAAATAGAGAAAGAAAAAACAAACAAAAAATTTGTCCATTCATAGTTTTTTAGGAGAACAAATAGTATTGTTACTACTTAGAAAAAAGTGTTCGTATCTTTTTCTTTTCTTTTCTTTTTTTATGTAAAAGAAAAAAAGAAAAAGAAAGTGCTCGGTGGTAGGCGATTAAAGATACGAAATAAGAAAAAGATGCAACAATTAACATATTCTTCCATGAACAATAGCTAATATGTTAGCTAATAACAGTTAAATTTTTTTATTTTTTAAAAAGAAAAAGATATTTCTTGGGATTGGCTTATATCCCGGAAAAGGATAAAACTAAAGTCTGATATTTCTTGGGATTGGCTTATATCCCGGAAATGGATAAAACTAAACTCTGTTTTTCACCGAGGATATTAATCTGTTAGACTGTCACCTTAGTTTGAACTATGCTTAATTTGTACGTAGCTAGAGACAGACAATTACAAAAATATCAATTTAATGCTGCTAAATCTGATTTCTTTAAAACGACAACAAAACATTCATATGGATTATCAAATGATGATCATAAAACAATTGTTGATTATTTCAGGTAACTGGAAAATTATTCTAATTCAAAGACCAAGATAAGGTTCTAGCTACTGTATTATAAATTATATATAGCATGAGTTCTGGAACCTAAGAAGAGAAAAAAATTTAGAACGAAGAACAATTAACTTCAGTCGTCAAATGTACTTTATTATTCATCATGTATATCATACAGCTGCAGTGAATGACAATCCACACTGTAGTATATTTTTGTATGTATGAGCACCATTATTGTGGACTTCAAACCAAAATTAATGCATATCTAACTTTTTTTTCTCTCCTTTCCTGATTTGTCTTCTTTTCTATCGATCAAACATGTTACTTCATTCTCATTACCGCTCCTTTTTAGATCTTCAATTAATGTAAAAATTGTTATATAATATATATAATACAATATATTATGTCATATTATATATATAATATAATATATATACACACACATACATATATTATGTAAAAATTGTTATATAATATATATAATACAATATATTATGTCATATTTTCTATCACTCAAATATGCTACTTTATTCTCACTGCAGCTTTTTTTGTAATCTACAATTAACGTGAAAATTGTCATATTCTAGATGTTATTGTTTATATTAAAGTGGATCTGAGAGAGTAAAAATGAGAGAATAAATGTCTGTAAAATGAGAAAAGAGCCAATGAAATAAAAATAAATAGATTTCCATATCAAATTAAACACGTTAGGCTAAGAGCCCAGGAATCCACAATTATGACGCCAACTATTGCAGAACTCTCTTTCTCTCACTCTATATATATAATATAATATATTTATATATATAATATATTCATTTTATGGTTAAAAAATCTAAATTATTTGATGATCAGGACATTATTTATTAATTTTTAAATGCTTCAAATGCTAAATTTTTTAATTTACTATTTGAATTTGGTAAAATATTAAATCTTTAAAAATTCAAAATGAACTATACGTAAGCTCATTTAAACTTTAAACATATTTTTAAATTCAAACACTGATAAGTCTTATAAAACAATGTTTTGACTTTAAAATTTTCCAACATATAATTTTTCTATGGTACACATACAGCTTTTTGACTTAAAAATGCAAATAAAAATGACGGCTAAAAGATACAACCGTCGTTNAAAAAAAAAACTATATATATATATCAACAGAGATAGAAGGTACGGCAAATTGGAGAAAAAAGACATGCATAGAGGTCCAACTTTTGAACAATAGTTTATTTCTAAGTAAAACTGCAGGAACCACTGTATGAAAGGAGTTATACTGAGGTTAACAAACTATACCATAAATATATTATGGTTGAAAACCAATTGGGATATAATTTAACATTAAAAAGTTGCTAAGAAAACCAACCAACAAATATTGCAGGGGCCAATATGAAAATCATGAATTCCACTTGCTACAACGGATTCATGTTGTTCCTTTTTCTAGGATTCTTCTTTATAGATTTCCATCTTTGCAAAGCAGATCCTACTGATGGATTCACCCAGATTCCATTATCACAGAACAACTTCAGGTTGCAGAAACCATATGACAAACCACTTCAAGAACGTTACAGCTATGAAGACGCCATTCGAAGTTTCTGGGTTTATGACAAGGACAAGCCTTTCAAACCCGACACCACAACCCGGCCAAGAACTGAAGTTCGCATATCAGTATGTATATCTTCCCTCTCTTCAAACAATTTTTTGAATAGATGGTAACTTAACATGGTGTTCTAATTTCAGGGGCATGACTACTCTTCTGGGATATGGCAATTTGAAGGGTATGCTTTTGTACCGAATGGTACCTCTGGCGTAACCATTGTGCAGATCCATGGTGCAGCTGAGGGAGCTACATCTCTGCAGCTGAGAATCTACAATGGAAACATGAGGTACTACAAGTACAACTTAGTGGCGACCGATCTCTACGATAAGTGGTTCAGAGTGAACATAATCCACAATGTCGACAAAGGGAAGATTACAGTTTTCATTGATGGTGTTCAGAAGTTTGTTGTCAAAGATCAGGGACCAGGAGACCTCTACTTCAAATGTGGAGTTTATGCTGCACCAGAAAATTCAAGCAACTATATGGAATCAAAATGGAAAGGAATTAAACTTTATAGGAAGTGATTGTTTATTATTATTCCTGTTTACTTGCTTGTTGTCTAAATTTTATGGCTGTTGTATATCAAAAATATATAAGATTTGTGTGTTTGCTTGTACTTTGGACAGATTTTCTTCTTTTTTATGTGTTAAGGAAATTGATGAGTAATCTCAAATTTCTGCATGCACATCAAATGCTGGAATTGCAATATCATATGATGGAAAAAAGTATAAATAAAATGATAGATCCACCTCTTAACAGCTTAAGCTTTTGGAATAAATGATAATTCAACATGGTATCAGAGTCAAAGATTTAAAAGTTCCAAGTTTAAAACTTAACAACTTCACCACAAAACAAAAGTATATGTAATGTCCAAAAAGAGTCCAAACAAAATCGAGCTGAAAATACACATTTAAAGACTCATTCGGACTTACATATGACAATGAATGTTAGAAAAAAGTATAAATAAAATGATGACTCACCTCCAAATTGCTATAGGGACATACATAATAAACCCACAAGATAGACAACCCACAAAATTGATTTGAAACAAGCACGATTAATGTACTACAATTATTTGCCCAGTATCTGTAACTGTAGAAGACTTCTTTATTATTCTGTTAAAAAAATACAATCGGCTAAACTCAAAGAAAATTACGAATAAAATGAATGATAGGCCCCAATAAAACAATATGAATACGATCGGAAAAAAAGAAAAAAAGAAAAAAGGAATGAAAACGTGCTGTACAAAGAGTAATACAGCGAAAAACCTACGACGAACCACAAGGCAGGCAGCACCACTTCTCTATCTGTTGAAAGAACCACTGCAAAGGGCTTGGATGGTCATCTTCCTCTGAAGATGCAGTTGGCAATGGCAGTTCAGGAGGTAAATGTCGGTGAAATGCATTGACTGCAGCTACAACTCCATCTTCGTTCTCTATCAACTTTGATATTTCTACAGCTTGAGACTTAACCTGGGAAGTAGAAGTTTTGGTAAGAACAAAAAACAGTGTCTGCTTATATTATTGCAACATTTGCTGAGTAACCATGTGACTTCTCATATGTATTGAAGGAAAGCTAAATCATTTACCGTACGCAAGTACATAAAAGCAAAATATAAATCTAATCTAAGTGCAGAATCATAACAAGAATGACAATCCCTTATTCGGCTAACCTTTTAAGAGTGAATACTTTATGTATCTAGTTCATGTATCACCCAAATAATGCTCTAAATAGTTATCCTTATTTAAAAATTTATTTATGGACATTATATTATTTTCAGTGTCTACATTTACCTCAAGTGAAACCGGAAATGAGAGGAAAAAGAAATGGTTGTAAGACAAGTATGTTAGAACCAAAAACAAAAGAAGAAAGAAAGACACTTTCATGTGAAGGCTAATGTGATTCTGCTAAAGTAAGATACATGGGAAATACACTTCAATTACAAGTACATTTTATTCCCAAAAGAACTTTATACTTAAGTTGTTCTTCATTATGATGGACAAATACATTATGCTGGAAAATAGAGGCTGATGTAAGTAATCATCATGTATGTATTGTCTAATGAGGTATATACAGATATTAGAATACCTCGGGCTGGAGCATAAATTTTATAGCATTTGAAAGGTTATCGACACTGAGCTGAGCTATAGGGATTGGTGCAGGCCCCAGACCTTTTTGATGTATTCTGTCACCCCAGAAGAACTGATCTCCAAAGAATGGCACTATAGTTGTTGGACACTGCTTTGAAACATTGATGTTAGGCAAAACCAAAAGGTAGAAAAACAATTTTACAGGGTGATGTGAAAAGGGGTTATAAATTTCATGACAAAAAATCGCTATCCATAATTATATAAATTTTTTTGCCTTGTTCAAAGAAACACTTTTCAAAACCTTATGGAGAAAATTATCTTAATGAATTAAAAATTTGTAGCCTCAGCACTCGGAACCTCAGCACAATCAAGGTAGATTAGAATGAAAGAGGCTAAAATATAAAATTTTTGGTTCCAATGTTTAGTCCAATTTTTCCTCTGGTTTCAATGAAACTATTGAAACTAATTAATTAGAGTGAATTTCAAGGATTTAGTTTAAACAATTGGAAAGATTATTACCCCTGCTCTTAGTCCTGTAGCTGTGGTTCCTGCACCGCCATGATGAACCTGCATATATAAATGCAACATGAAGCACATTAATCAACAATTCCCCACTGCTCCAGCATTGAATTTTAGGTGATTCAATAACAGTTTCTCTAAATGATAATGATGAACGACTTGTTCAATATCTCTTCCAAGTATTATCTAAAAGAACAGAACTGTGTCTAAGAATTTAATCATTTTTATATGCCATAGAGTTGATTACGTTTACCCATGTCTAGAAATTCAATGAGAAAATGGTTAACAAAACTTACCACTGCTGAACATTGAGGGAACAGCCAATCATGAGGGCAATCCTCCAAAAGGAAAATGTTATCAGAAACTTCTGTTACTGCAAGATGCAAAACAAATCATCAGTGAGTTAAATGTTCTCAATGTAAGTATGCAACAAAGAGCTACTGCTAGACTGTTTTTGTCTTTTTTTTTACTTTTTTTTTTCTTTATATATATATAACATAACATATATGATAAAATAAGAAGAACAAGAAACTAGAATAGAGAAATACAATAGAGGATTTAACGTGGTTCGGTCAACATTGACCTACATCCACAAAACAGAAAACCCAAAGGGCTACATTTCCATTATACTCTCTAAATAAACACCAATACATATAGATGTATAATTATCAAAATACATAAAGATTATAGAATTTGTAATCAAGGAAACAGAGAATATGTAAAAAAGGAAACAATCACTTATATTTAATTATAATTGATTGAAAATATAACAGAATTACTTCATCATAAAAATCTTGACTCCAATCTGGAAAATATTCAATAATATAATGCCCAATGACAACAAAAGAAAATGAAATACAAAAATTTCTCTGCAATTTCAAAGGAAAATTTTGCTCAAATTAAACCCAAGTCCAGAGCGACAAACTTACTAAATCTGTGACGAAATTACATACTTTGTAAATTTTTTTGCTCCAAATGATGACCAAATTCAACCATAATGGTCAAAATATAATTGAAAAGTTTATGCTGTCAGAACAAAAAGTCTTATTTTCATTTTGAATGGCATTCATTTTATAAAGCTCACCGAGGCAGTTTCCTACTGGTATCCAACTGGTAAAAGCCAATATTGTCAATGGAAAATGCAGAAACCAAAGCTTGTGAAACTAGAAACCATTGCCAACAATATGAACTTTGGAAAAGCAATCTAAATTTGGTAAAAACTCTGGAGATTAATAAGAGCACACAATTAGATTGAGAAGACAAACTTACAATTGCCCAGGTCTCCCCAACCACGATCAAGTATCCCTCTTTGACCTGTGTCCTTCAACACCTCCAGTATAATGTTCGTAGTTTTCTTGGGATCTTCAAGAGGCTAAACAAGCAACCGATCATAAAACAAGATTAGTGTCTTTACCTGAAGGAGTGACAGATTATCAGCCAACAATTGAAATCTTCATACAGAGTAGATGGAAAATGTTCATCAAAATAAGGGCGAAGACCCTTGCTAGTATACAAAGGCCATCAGCCAAAGCAAGACGATTCATGAAACTAATTTTTTATTCATGATTAGTGCTGAGAACCTCCATGATGAAAATAACAATAATAATAAAATTATGGATATTAATACGTGTATAAATGACAAGAATAAGTTACTCTTGCCATATGCTATGTTATTTCATGTAAGCCCAAAGAAATATTTAAATTAAGAATATTCAAGAATTTGATCAATGCAACAAGGCAGGAACATAGCAATGAACTAGTTGCCAGGGATTAACTACTTACTCAGAGCTTAAACACCTTATTACTAAAATAATATACACATGACTAGCGAGGAAAAAAAAGATTTCTAGGGATTTGAGCAAATATCCACCTAATTTATTTGTTAACATCTACATAATCAAGGCTCTAATGCAAGAACATAAAAAGAAGATTAAAAGTAAAAGTATACAGCTAAATTGTCAAGAACTACACCATTAGCATTAGTAGACCACAATACCATGCTTCCAAATCCAATATATATAGGTTTGGGCCCTCTCTGAATCCATTGAACAAATTCCTCTTGAGGCTGATACTTCGATCTGAGGTTTAAGAAGCAATATCCAACGACGTCAACTAATTGGCCCCAGTCTGCATATTTGTTAAATGAAGTCAAAATCCTTCCAACACAAGCCATATTCAACATTCTAAAGTTTACCACAAAACAAAAAATGCTATTATGAGGAATTTTATAATTTCATTTGACCAATATTCAAAGGCGAAAAGAGAAATAAGACAAAAGTATAACTTCTGTATTAAAATTTTATAATCAATAAATCGATAGTCGATGATTGTAAATTAGTAATCAAAAAAGTCTTACCACTTGGCTTAGGCACAACATGGGGACTCCACATGTAGCCTGTTGGCAAATGAGATATTGATCCATGGTATGTACTGAAGTATGCAATAGGAGAAAGCTTCAATTTTCTCTTTCTGAAGTCATTAATCATCCCCCTAATGCCCAACCATACGAGTAAATCCACAACGATATATGAAAGCTGGATACACCAAGGACAAAATGGAAGAGTTTTTTCATGAATCAGTCCAATGTCTGATTGATAAGAAAAGAAAATATTGACAGGTGTTAAATACCACATTAGACCATTACCCAGTAGCCAGCACTTGAAGGGACGCGTGCTAACGGGTGAGGAAATTCTGACGTTGGCCTGCCTATTGAAAACAGATTTAAGATGGCATAACTTCAAATGAAAAATGCTACAATAGACAAGCATTTGAGAGTTTAACATTATCCTAAAGATTAGTATTTAGATTCTTTTCAAAAGTTTCTTCCATGGCAGTCTCGAAAAGCCAATATAATGATGTATCAGAAATACACTGCTTTTGCCTTGAGTTTTTATTACACGAATTGCATATTTTGTTTTACTCATGGGAGACAATTTCTCAAGGCCCCTCCCTGTACAGGGTTTCGCAAATTCATTTTCCTCCAGTCTGCATGAGACTACCTCTGGTTGTTTCCATTTAACTTGTAACAAAAATTATTGACGAACAAGTAAAAAATATATATACATTAAAGATCTTCTAGTCCCTTTCTTCCAGTTTGCGTATAATTAAATTTTCCAATTAGCCAAAAAAACTTTTTTTTTTTTAAACCATCAAGAAAAAGCTACCAATTAATAACAATAACAATAACAATAACAATAACAATAACAATAACAATAACAATAATAATAATAAAATGAACTGTCAAGAAGTCAAAAACTATATAATTTTATCATTTATGTTGTAAAATGTTTTCTAGTCTTTTTCTTCCAGTTTGGGTTTTGTAATTTGTTTGGCTTTAGTTCTTTCTTTCATTTTTCTCATTTTTTCTCTTATCCTTTAGAGAAGTCATATTCTGTTCTGTTTCAACAAAGTTTTGATCCTTCTAAAAATGGTGACTACAAAGAAAAAATCAGAACCAAAAAAAAAACTCACGTCCATGGCATTGTGAAGAAGATGTGAAGGGGTACACAGAGAGCTTCAGCAACATGTGCATGCCCTGCAATCCAAAGTATATGTTAAATTTTGTAACCTGTTCAAAAAACTTCTAATATGCAAAACTATAATTCAGACTTAACACAGAAAGAAAAACTTAAGAATGGATCCATAAATGTGATATAAATCTAATAGTATGACATCATCAATGATTTCACATATACATTGTAGAGTATGTGCAGAAGATGGATCTAATAACAAAATACTATCATAGAAGCATCAGAGGAAATCTATATCTAAATCATATGGAAATTTAACCTTTTTAGCAATTTTTATTTTTTTGTTTATTTAGTAGAATACTGTTTCAAATAATCAAATGACAATTAATACAAGGGAAAAACGATAATTTAATTTAAGTATGATATAATCTCTTTGGTTATAGGAACTCACCATAAGCAGGAGGGTTTGCAATAATTGCCTGTGCCCTAAAAGGCGTACCAGTTTCTGTATCTGGTTCTATGCACGCTGGAAGTAGAGACTCAATAATTGCCTTCAGTTCCTTTCTCTGTACAGATATCTCTTTTGTTCCAGATGGAATGAGACCTTTATTTCTAGCCATATCTTAAAAAATAAAAACTCATGTTAGTTGCATAACAAACATTGGAGAAGGGAAAATAATTGGATAATACTAAAATATTTGGACATGTTAGAAACGACTTGCACAATTGAATAAAAATAATAATAATAGCTAAAAAACCAAAACTACAGAGCTTGAGTTATTAGGAATGGAATCCAACCATGCTCATCATGTTACACATTACACATTTAGCACTCCCCATTACATGTAGACTCGTCCAATAATAAGACAGAGAGTGGGACTTAACAGGATTTGGACACAGACCACAACCAGAGTCTCATAACATGTTAAGTTACCATTATTCCAAAAGCTAACGTTTTAGAAAGTGGACCCAACTATGAGTCAAGTTAATACAACACAACATACACTTGTCGTTTAGTTTCAATTTCATGAGCGTAAAATTGGGGAGAGCAAGAGAGAAAGAGAATATGTTCTAATGAGATGTTAGTGCATTTAAGTCATGGCATCTTAAAGGCCACACATGCTGACTCATCATAGGAGACAGGACATAACAAAAGGACCACATTTAGTGATCCATCAACAAAACTGCCATAAGGAAAAAAAAAGGAGAAAATTGGACCAAATAATAAACAAAAAGACATTTGCAAATAAGGGGCCTCTTACATCCTGCCAAAACCCGAGGATCACCACCCAAGGGATAGAATTCTACACCCGCTGACTTTACAAAAGTGCTAAAGTTAGCATGAGTTGCCAACCTCACACGATGACCAAACTCCTGAAATTCAACATTTAAATCACAATCAAATAAACTACAAATCATATCAGCAATAGTGTGTGCTCTCCTATAAACAAGAATGGCAATAGGGCGTTCTCTCTTATAACATGATAATTTCCAAAGATGTAATCTAAATTACAATAGCAATTAAAAGATCAATATTCACAATATACTTATTACTAATGTGAGAAAACAGTAGCTATTTTAGGAAGTTATTTAGAGTATATATTGTATCCTTAGAATTAGGCCTATTTTCGCTAAGTTTTCTAAGTTTCCAATTATGTTAAGGGTATCCCACAAATCATGGGATTTGACTAATTTATGTTTTTTAATGCTAGGGTTTTCTAGGCTGGCAATATATATTTTGTTGTAATGTTCAGATTATGTAATTAATTCCTTTTCAATTTCCAACATGGTATCAGAGCTCTAGGCTCTTTCTGGGATTGATTCTTAGTTTTGTTGGCCTTCATTGCCAATCGATACATCTGTCATTCTTCTGCCAAACAGGTTTATTTCATCAAGCCTTAAAAGTTTTGTTGGCCTTCATTGCCAATTTTTTCTTCTCCCGTGGGTTTTACTTCTCTGCCCTAGCCATCGCTTTCGTTCATCATTGCAACCTGATTGTTCAAGATGTCAGAAACCAAGGAGACTACAACTATAGCCCAATCAGAAGAGGTAACTCGACCTCAACAAGTAGGAGAATTGCAGAATATTCAAGCCTCCTACAGGTTAGATGGAAAAAACTATCTTAAGTGGTCACAGCTTATCCATACAGTGCTGAAAGGAAAGGGAAAGATCAGCCATCTCACAGGTACAGGTCCTAAACCAGGAGATCCTAAGTTTGAAGTATGGGATGAAGAAGATTCTATGATCATGGCGTGGTTGTGGAATTCCATGATTCCAGAAATAAGTGATACATGCATGTTTTTGGCTACTGCAAAGGACATATGGAACGCAATTCAGCAAACATATTCCAAAGCTAAAGATGCAGCTCAAGTGTACGAGGTAAAGGTAAAAACTATGGCTGCNGAAACTACCATTATCATCCAAAAATAGCTAAAATTACGAAATTGCCATTATAAGTTGTTTATTTTTAAAATTACGCCGTTTCGTCTCCGCAACTCTCGGGCATCATTATAACTTTTATCCCTTGGTTGGACAACATGCTTAAATTATCATTAGGCCTCGGAAAAGTGTTCAAATCATTTGGAAACTTGAATCGATCTTCATCCATAATTCTTTTCACAAGTCCAAGCATTTCCTCTTTGATCTTCTTAGCTCGAGAACGCACCATTGGTTTACTAGGCAAGATGATGTCATCATCTTTTGCTCCAATGCTAGAATATGACTCTATGATGCCCGCATCACCTAAAGAAAAATAATCCGAAAATAGAAATAATTACAAAACTGCCATTATAATATGGAAATAGCAATAATTACGAAACTGCCATTATAATCCGAAAATAGCTATATTACGAAACTGCCATTGAAATCCGAAAATAGCTAAATTTACTTCGTTTCGCCTTTGTAACTCCCGAGCAGCATTACCACCTTCATTCTTTGCTTGGACATCATGCTTAAATCATCATCTTTTGCTCCAATGGTAGAATATGACTCTATGTTGCCCGCATCATCATCTTTTGCTCCAATGGTAGAATATGGCATTATGATGCCCGTATCAAAGTTTGTGGTTCTATATTTTGATGATATTTTGATATATAGCAAAAGTTTAGATGACCATGTGATGCATGTTAGCCAAGTGCTAGATGTGCTTAGAAAAGAGAAATTATATGCTAACCTTAAAAAGTGCACATTTTGTATAGATAGACTTGTTTTTCTTGGTTTTGTTGTGAGTGCACAGAGTGTTGAAGTAGATGAAGAGAAGATCAAGGCTATCAAAGAATGACCTACACCTAAGAACGTGTTTGAGGTAAGAAGTTTTCATGGTTTAGTTGGCTTTAATAGAAGGTTTGTGAAGGACTTCTCTATTGATGTGGGCATCGAGCGCTCTTCTAGCATGGATGTTCGTGGTGAAGACATTGTGCTGCCAAGTGGACCAGTGACGCGTTCTCGAGCTAAGAAGATCAAAGTGGGAATTCTTGGACTTGTGAAGAGAATAACTGATGAAGATCGATTCAAGTATCCACATGATCCAAACACTTTTATGAGGCATAATGATGATTTAAGCATGATGTCCAAGCAAGAAATGAAGGTGGTAATGCTGCTCGGGAGTTGCAAAGACGAAACGACATAACTTTAGCCATTTTCGGATTTCAATGGTAGTTTCGTAATTTAGCTATTTTCGGATTATAATGGCAGTTTCATAATTATTGCTATTTCCAGATTATAATGGTAATTTTGTAATTATTTTTATTTTCGGATTATTTTTATTTAGGGTTAGTTTTTAGCCTTAGGATTACTTTCCTAATTATTTTATGGTCTAGATTGATTCTTAACCTAACCTTAATATCTTTATAAAGGGGGGTTACTAGCTTGTAAAAACAACTTTGATTATTGATTAACTAGAATCTATTCTTGTTTTCAACAAGACTTCTGTGTTCCAAGTGAGGATAGTTCTTCTTCTACTTGTTGCATTTGGGAATTGATCTTCTTATCAAAGGTATTTTACTTTGTGGCAAATTTCAATTTCATTCTTTGCCTTCTAATTAGTGTTGCTAGATACAATTGTTATCTAGAGGTGCTATAGGGCGGGTTTTTACCTAGGGTTTGTTCCATATCATCTTGTGTGTTGGGATTACAGTTTCTTTAAGCTTGGGGCTCCGGATCATCTACCGTAGCTGCTCTTTTGAATGAGATTGTAAAAAAAGAGGTAGGTTTTAAATGGGGTAAGGAACAAGAACATGTGATGTGGGCATCGAGCGCTCTTCTAGCATGGATGTTCGTGGTGAAGACATTGTGCTGCCAAGTGGATCAGTGACGCGTTCTCGAGCTAAGAAGATCAAAGCGGGAATGCTTGGACTTGTGAAGAGAATAATTGATGAAGATCGATTCAAGTATCCACATGATCCAAACACTTTTATGAGGCATAATGATGATTTAAGCATGATGTCCAAGTAAGGAATGAAGGTGGTAATGCTGCTCGGGAGTTGCAAAGACGAAACGACATAACTTTAGCCATTTTCGGATTTCAATGGTAGTTTCGTAATTTAGCTATTTTCAGATTATAATGGTAGTTTCGTAATTATTGCTATTTCCAGATTATAATGGCAGTTTTGTAATTATTTCTATTTTTGGATTATTTTTATTTAGGGTTAGTTTTTAGCCTTAGGATTACTTTCCTAATTATTTTATGGTCTAGATTGATTCTTAACCTAACCTTAATATCTTTATAAAGGGGGGTTACTAGCTTGTAAAAACAACTTTGATTATTGATTAACTAGAATCTATTCTTGTTTTCAACAAGACTTGTGTGTTCCAAGTGAGAATAGTTCTTCTTCTACTTGTTGCAATTGGGAATTGATCTTCTTATCAAATGTATTTACTTTGTGGCGAATTTCAATTTCATTCTTTGCCTTCTAATTAGTGTTGCTAGATACAATTGTTATCTAGAGGTTGTGATGCGGGCATCATAGAGTCATATTCTAGCATTGGAACAAAAGATGATGACATCATCTTATCTAGTAAACCAGTGACGCGTTCTCGAGCTAAGAAAATCAAAGAAGGAATGCTTGAATTTGTGAAAAGAAAAAGAGTTTTAATGCAAAAGAGAGAGAAGTCAATAGTGCATTCTTAGGCAAGAAAGCAATATTATTAGTAAAGTTTCGAGAAGTTTTTCTTTGTGAAACTAACCTTAACCCCAATTTTCCTAGTGTTTTTATCTCTTTATTGCAGGACTTTGATGTGAAATCAAAATTGCATGGCGTGCCTAGAACTATTATATATGATAACAATGAGGAATTTTTGAGTCCCTTTGGAAAAGTTTTATGAGATGACACGTGGAGGATATTCAAACCAGGAGATTGGGATTGGGTATATTTAAGGAAGAAAAGGTTTTCTAGAAGAGATAAACCGTATCAAGTGTTTGAGAGAGTCAATGACAACGCATACAAAATTTCCCTTCAGGGGGAGTACAATGAGTCCGTTATTTTCAATGTTTATGATATTTTTGCTTTCGATAAGGATTCAGATTCGAGGACGAATCTTTTTGAAGAGGAAGGGAATGATGCGGGCATCATAGAGTCATATTCTAGCATTGGAACAAAAGATGATGACATTATCTTACCTAGTAAACCAGTGACGCGTTCTCGAGCTAAAAAAATCAAAGAAGGAATGCTTGGATTTGTGAAAAGAATTATGGATGAAGATCGATTCAAGTTTCCAAATGATTTGAACACTTTTCCGAGGCTTAATGATGATTTAAGCATGTTGTCCAAGCAAGGGATGAAAGTCGTAATGATGCTCGAGAGTTGCGGAGACGAAACGACATCATTTTAAAAATAAACAGAAAATAAGAAAAACTAACCCTAAATAAAAATAATCCGAAAATAGAAATAATTACAAAACTGCCATTATCAGCCGAAAATAACTAAATTACAAAACTGCCATTCTAAGTTGTTTATTTTTAAAATGATGCCGTTTCGTCTCCGCAACTCTCGAGCATCATTACGACTTTCATCCCTTGCTTGGACAACATGCTTAAATCATCATTAGGCCTCGGAAAAGTGTTCAAATCATTTGGAAACTTGAATCGATCTTCATCCATAATTCTTTTCACAAATCCAAGCATTCCTTCTTTGATTTTCTTAGCTCGAGAACGCGTCACTGGTTTACTAGGTAAGATGATGTCATCATCTTTTGTTCCAATGCTAGAATATGACTCTATGATGCCCGCATCAGGTTGATGTGGGCATCGAGCGCTCTTCTAGCATGGATGTTCGTGGTGAAGACATTGTGCTGCCAAGTCGACCAGTGACGCATTCTCGAGCTAAGAAGATCAAAGCGGGAATGCTTGGACTTGTGAAGAGAATAATTGATTGATACAGGCATCATAAAGTCATATTCTAGCATTGGAACAAAAGATGATGACATCATCTTACCTAGTAAACTAGTGATGCGTTCTCGAGTTAAGAAAATCAAAGACGGAATGCTTGTACTTGTGAAAAGAATTATGGATGAAGATCGATTCAAGTTTCCAAATGATTTGAACACTTTTCCGAGGCCTAATGATGATTTAAGCATGTTGTCCAACCAAGGGATGAAAGTCGTAATGATGCTCAAGAGTTGCGGAGACGAAACGGCGTAATTTTAAAAATAAACAACTTATAATGGCAATTTCGTAATTTTAGCTATTTTTGGATGATAATGGCAGTTTCGTAATTTAGCTATTTTCGGATTATAATGGCAGTTTTGTAATTTTTGCTATTTTCGTTTTTAGGGTTAGTTTTCAACCTTAGGATTACTTTCTTAATATTTAATGGTTTAGATTGATTCTTAATCTAACCCTAGTCCTTATATAAAGGGGGATCAATTCTTTTGTAAGAGAGATTTGAGTTTTTAATCAATTGAGAGAATTAATTTTCCTATTGCTCCCAGGAGTGTTCTTGCAAGGTGAGGAATCAATTTCTTCTTCTTGTTGCATTAGGAGTTGAATTATCTTATCAAAGTAGAAATACTTTGTGGCGATTATTCTTCTCTTTCCCTAGCCTTCTAATCCACGTTTTTAGATACAAGTTATCTAAGGGTTTGGTAAGGCGGGTTCTTGTTTTCCAATTATTGTTCAATATTTTTTGTGTGTTTGGGGTTTCGGATTCTTTAATCTTGGGGTTCCGCATCAATTGGTATCCTTTATTTATATTATTTTCACTATTGGCCTCTTTACACTCAATTTTTTTATTTGTCTCACTTCCCAAATCCCCATATGAACTTTTGGATAATTTCAATTGTTCAAAATACACCTCCATTGGAGATAAAGGTGCAAGTGTGACTTTCTTTTCATTATGCTCATGTCTCCAAGCTCTTGGTTCCTCCCTCCTTGGACGTCTCCTCATGGACTGATTTGAGACTTCATCATCTTCGAAACTCGATGGCTCTATATATCTAGTTCGCGACCCATCTTTCTTTGGGTTATTTGTGGCGGTCAAAAAGACTTCACTTACTGATGCGGAACCCCAAGATTAAAGAATCCGAAACCCCA
>QANX01000036.1:0-53664 GCA_003254975.1 Ochetophila trinervis
TGGAAAATTTAGAACTCAAAATTAAAAAGATGATTTAGTTGATTATTTTTCAATTATAGATTTAAATTCAAATGTTGATTTAAAATAAAATATATGAAAAAATTATTAATATTCTTTTCTATTGCTTTTACTTGTAAATAAATAATTGTATTATCCACAAATTAAATAATAAAGCATATTATTTCTATAACTAATTTAATTTCTTTGTATTAATTTATTTTAGATGATTTTTATTCATACGGTCTATACTATTCAAATTGTGTAAAATATATTTGACACGGGTACGAACATGATCAGGGTCTTACACGAGCACGACATGTGCCTGACACGAGCACAGCACGAGCATATATATGCTTGAGCCCATAGCATGCTTGACACGACACGAATACTAAATAGGTCGATACGAGCATGACACGAAAAATAAATAGGCTAGCATAAACACAGCACGAGCACGAATATGCCAAACTTTAAATGAATTGTACTAGCACGGCACGACCCATTTTACACCTCTAATGTTATATAGCCTTTGGTCCTCATTCTTCCACTTTTATCTGTGATTACAATTTACAAATATTCTAAATTAGAGAGGAGAGATATTTCATATTTAGTTCATAATTTGAACTTAAATTGTATCATTTATATTATTTTTAAAAAAAATTATATTATAATAATTTAATAATTTTAATACATCAAATTCTAATCTAAAAAAAAGCGAACATGTTTCGAATTTATGGCAATAATATATAGGGATGTAAGTGGCATACTAGCTTAGCTAAGTTCACTTTATAAATACAATTNACTTGATAAATACAATTACCATCACCATTTTTCTAACCACACTTGTTTTATAAGGAAATTTTTTACTAAATAACCTTAACTGTAAATTATTATAAAAGTTACTAGAGTCTAAAATCTAACGAATAAGGAAAAAGGTAAAAATAATTACTGAATAGGGGAAAAGGTAAAATAATTACTACACAAGGATGTTAAGAGCATGTTTGGTTTACTATGCTTTTATGTGGTTGTAAGAAAATTTTGAAGAAAATACAATTATAAACATTTCTGAATATTTTAATTTTCCTGATTTTTTTCTTAATTTTTAATTTTTAACTTTGCTTTGTTTTTTCTTTTCTTTTTTCATGATCATCTCACACATTTCTCATTCCTCTAACATATCAATAATAGCTAATAATCATATGTGCACAAAGAAGAAGCTCGGAACTTTGAAAGTTTCCAAGGTAGAATAGTCTTGAACCTTTGGTCTCAAAAGATTTATATCGTTGTCGAGCTATCAGGCAACGCTGAAGAATGTTGACCTTTGACACTCTCAATCCACGTTCAGTCAACGAATGCTAGCTATCTACGTTACTTCTTAGGACTAGCTAAGAAAACATTTTTTAAAAAAAAAAAAAAAAGGATTATGGAAGTAATTATCTGATAGTATTACTCCTTTTGCTGTCATGTGAAAAATAAAAATAAAAATAATTGAAAAAAAAAAAGCATCAAAATCTATTGCTCACAAAAAAAGTTGAATAATTTGAAGTGAAAAAGCATGAAGCTAAAGATAAAGAAAAATCTCCCACCAGAATAAAATGTAACATTTTCAAATACATGGGCACCTTAAAGAAGTAAAATGAAGAGCATTTAAGTGACTTCAGATGAATATGAAAAGAGAATAAAAAATCCAAATCATGAATTTGCATTTGAAATTATCAACAATACTAGTATTTATTTCTGCCTTTATATATCTCAAACCCATAAGAGCAAAAAAGCCCAATCAAAATAACCTAAAGAGAGTTTTTTTCCAAATGCAAGGTTACAAAGAAAAGGAGAGCCATGTGCTCAGCTTAACCAGTAAACATTGAACCAAAAGTGCAAAGCAAAATGAAGAGCATTTAAGGTACACTCGAGTGAATATATGAAGAAATTAAAGAATCCAAATCATGAATTTGCATTGGAAATTATAAACAATCTTTAGCATTTATTTCTGACTATATATCACAAAACTCCATAAGAGAAAATTAAAAAAAAAAAAAAAAGAAGAAGAAGAAGAAAAACCCCAATCAGTACCTAATTTAAAAATTGCCCAAAAACTCTAACCTAAATTTTTTTCATGTACAAGGTTTTTACAAATTAAAGGAAAACAGAAGAGAAAAACTAACCCATATTCCAAAATCCCCAAAACCTCCCCCCGAGAAAACTCACAAGCCTCCTCATAGATCCCTTCTCAATCCCAATTTCATCACCTTCTTCATCACCATCACCATCTGCAACTTTCTCTTCCATCTCCAACCCTTTCCCAGAATCCATATCCGAAGCTTCCTCTCCATCCTCCAGATTTGATAATACCAATCTCTTCTTTCTCTCTTTCTTCCCCTTGGAGCTCCTCTTCTTCTTCTTCTTCTTCTTCCTAATCAGCTCTTCTTCATAAGCCTCTATACTTTCATGAATCACATGGCGATTTGCAGAAGCATCCCATCTCGCCCAAAAGCTCATATAACATCTAAAACAATCGCACTGAAACGCAGGAAGATGATCGTCTTTCCCTGAAGAACCGTCTCGATCGCCGCCAGTTCTGCCTTTCTCAGCATCTTTCTTGTTTCCGGAAAAGTTACCGGAGCAGGAGATGAGATAAGCCAGAACCTCTTTGTCTTCCGGCGAGAGGCTCGCCGTGAGTGTGAAAATCGCTGCCGGAAGCAAACTTAGGTAGTCGGCGATGGAGGGCAGTGATGGGTGTACTTGGCCTTTCTTCTTGTAAAGCTTCTTCATCGGCATGGATGAATTGAAAGCTCTCTCTCTCTCTCTCTCTCTCTCTCTCTCTCTCTGGTTCAGGGTTTTGAAGGCTTTTGATGAAGGAATTAATTACTTGGTTTTTTAAGGCTTTCTTTGATTTTGATTTTTTTGTTGATTCTTTGACTCTCTTTTGTCGTTTAGTATCACTTCGAGGAAAATGAAAATAAAAAGTGATGAGCATCCAACACGGCTTTTCTAGTGCAATAATATATATATATATATATATATATATATATATATTTTGTTTT
The DNA here is from genome assembly GCA_003254975.1 of Ochetophila trinervis. Lineage (NCBI taxonomy): Eukaryota > Viridiplantae > Streptophyta > Magnoliopsida > Rosales > Rhamnaceae > Ochetophila > Ochetophila trinervis. The sequence goes on from QANX01000036.1 coordinate 3,042, forward strand.
TTGTTTTTTGTTTTTTTTCGTTGGAGAAAATCAAATCGTTCAGGGACGGCAAGAATAAATGGAGAGAGGACCAAAGAAGGAAAAAATGGAAGTCAGGGGAGAGAGAGCGAGAGATTTTTGAATTTCGATTTAATATGCGTGAGGCATGACGGAAGTTAAGAAAATGTATTTTTTTGGTTTTACTTAACATCCAAGTAAACTAATATATTTTATACATAATTTAGGGGTATATTAGGAAAATGGAAATAGTTTGATGTGAAAGGACATTTTTTGAATTATGCAAATTTTATTTATGAATTTATGAATTATGCAATTTGTGTATCATAAGGTTTTGAAAATTAATATGTGGACTTTTATTCTTCTTTTCTTTTACAACTGCAAAATATATGTATAGTTCTAAATGCTTTGCCTAGGAATATAGGGATGTAAAAAAAAATAGTATGAGTTTGAGTTTTTTTATTTATTTAAAAGTTGGATTTGAGTTTTAGATATTTAGTATTTGCCTATTTCACTAGTTAGTGGTTGGTAAAAAATTGATCAGATCAGGGAGTCTGATATAATTTTATAATTTATTTTTATATTTTTATTTAATTATTTTTATAAATATTTATTATATAGGATGTTATATTTTTTCATTCTTTGTCATGTTATATATTTTGTAAATAATATATGAAAATTAATTATCTTTATTTAGTTATTAAAAATATCATAAATAAAATTTTGTACTTCAAATTCAAGCTTAATCTTTAAAAATTTAGCTCAAGCTTGATATCTGAGTTTGAAGTCTAGCTCGACACCCATAGAACTAGATATTGAATTTTGAATTTAGAATGTTGGCCTAGTCCAACGAAAATTATCTTTTTAGCCTGCAAAATGTCCAATTCAAACACAGTCGAACCTAAATGATCATGTTTGGACCACATCTTGAATTTGCGTCCTTTGTAGAATTAAATATATATAACAGAAAATATATATAATATACTATTTTTGATAAATAAGTACACGCTACCCACTTTTGATATATTAAAAAAGAAAAGAAAACACAAACAAAAACCAAGTACATGGTATAACAATATCCTTATGGCAAATATGTTTTATATATAGTGGTGACTAAAGGCAAATCATCAAAGAAACTGAGCGAGAACTTTTTTGACCACATAATCTGCGATGATACGGTTAGTCTTTTCTGAGGGATGGAATGAATCCCAAAACACAAATTTGTTGGCATCGGAGCAAGTAAACATATTGTTTCTACTGCATGCGTACCCCATCTCGAACATTCCTGTTGCACAGCATGCCACTGAGCTAGCAGAGAAACCTGCGTTGCAACATATTCAATCATGAACATTAATTTTATTATAAACTATACTATATAATATAATATAGATTATTATGAAGGTAGCATCATATTACCATATGCAGAAGGCCTTTTGATGATGAGCATGAAAACATAATAAGGATTTGAAAAAACCAATCTGATTCCAGGAAGCTGAGCGTTGAGAGTGCGGGTGAGGGCATTCAATTTGGCATTGAACTGCAAAGCAACAACGTTGTAATTATCCAAACAGTCGTTACCACCCATGAAATTGGTAGTCCTCTCCAAGGGCAAGCAGCCCATTGGAGGGAGGCCTCCGAGGGATATTTTCCTAGCTCCGAGTCCGTACAGCTGCTTGATGAAATTTTGAGCAATTCCGACCAGAAAATCTTGGTACTGCTCCACTGTGTACTGGGATGATCTTCCCTCAGGAATTGTGTAGTAATTCTCTAGGAAATCGTTGGTTCCCAAGCTCATCATGTACAGAGCTTCGCTGATTCTTTCGCTGGCTCCGGAATTTCCGAGGTAAGCTTTCAGTCTCTGTTGGTATGCCTTGTAGTATTCCAGTTGCTTCCACAGTGGTATCACAGACTGCAAGTTTCTTATAAAAGGTTAATTGGAAAAAGAAAAAAAAAACTACTTAATTATATTAATTATTGGACTTAATTACATTTGGGATCGACTCTTGAATTTTTTACCGATTATAATTTAATCTTTTAGATTTTAAAATTATAATAACTTGATTCCTAAAAAAGTGCGAATAATATTATTTTAAAAAGTGGCAAATGAAACTGCAGGGGAAAGAAGATGCATGATAGCTAGCTAGGCTTTTTGATAATCTGAGGAGTGATTGATAACCCTTAACTTATCAACCTTCTAAACACACAAAAGCAAAATAAATTATAGAAACACACAAATTAACTTTGTAGAGAGATGAGGGTGATAATATATATTATTTTCATTACTTGTATCAAATTAAACTTAATAACCATTTTTTGTTAATAAAAACAAAAGTTGTTAATAATTAGCCCAAACACAGAAGTACATATACTTAAATAAATATATTGAAAGAGGCAAAGAAAGAGTTGCATATGTCAAACTATAAACCAGAACAAATCAATAAATAAATATATATATTAGACTTTTCTTTCATTTGGAATCTCAGATGAAATTTATGTGGGATTTAGCATGAATAATTATTATTATCAGTGATGCATTTGTCATTATTAACTATTGTCAATGAAAAATTCCATATAATTTTAAAATATCAATCAGATGAAAATAACTGTATATAAATAATAAGTCAGTAAAAGAAGATCTGTTACTGGTAATAGGATGATTTTGGAACAACAACAACAAAAATTGTGTAGGTTGTATAGTAAGATTAATTTTGAGTTTGGGGTGACTTACAAGCACATCAGAGGTTGCATTATCATAGCCAGTGGCAGCAGAAGCAAAAGTGACACCTGTTGCAAAATCCGATATGTTATAAGCAGGATCCAAGTAGGCAGGTATTGTCGGTTTGATCCCGAATGCCTCGGAGACGAAGTCCGTCGGAATCCGGCCGTTGGAGAATCTCCCGGTCGCCTTTCCACCGTTGAAATCTCGGCCATAAGGCTGGAAGTTGCTTCTGGCAACCGTCGGGATTTGGTTGTTATTCCCGGCATCCACCGACGAATCCCCGAACACAATTATTGCCGGAACTTTTGCTCCAGCTTGAGCAATAGTGCTGCTCAGTAACATCGAGATCTGAGCAGTTACTATTAGGACCCATGAAATGTGAATGTACGACATTTTGATCACCTTCTGTGTGTCAAAACTAGGTACACATGGACATGTATGAACAACAAATGTGTGCTTCTGATCGTATATATATATATATATGAATATACGGATAGGAAAAGTAAATGAGTTGGTCTATTTTTTCTTAAATTTTGGGTAGAGAGGGTTGTTGGATGTTATGGGATTACTGTACGAGTTTATTATTTATGGTACAAAATATCCTCCTTATTTTATTTATAATATTCCTAAAGACATGTATGTATATTTATATTTATACGTACTCGGAATAATATTCAAAAGTTTAAAAAATAAACATGAACTGTGTGATATTTTGATCAATAATAATTCATTCGAGCAAAAGAAAGAAATCATATCTGCTCACGAATCAAGATCTAACCGCCCGTTAAAATTAGAAATGAAAATTTCGTCATTATAAATATTTTTTTTTATAACATCAATATATATGTTTTGCTATATATAAAAAAGGTGTAAAATCAAACTGATCACTATATATCTTTTATTCAATAAAATATGTCTCAAATGCATGTGAAAATTTACACCGTTGAAGGTCCTACAGCCAAAAAAACAGAAAAACATTTAAAGGTCCACATGTTCTGAAAATGCATGTACAGACTGAATTTATCTTGTTTCCTACCCTGTTAACATGCATTTCTATATTTTGACAGAATAGATACTAATTAATAGCCAATTTAGTAGAGCTAGATCAATATTTATGGTACTCAAACTTTAAGGTTGATATATACAGATTTGATTTCCATAAAATTATCTCCAAACTTGTAATAGAGAAACATTATGATAAAAGTGTCTAGTATTGCTACATCTCCAACTAGTCTTTTTTTTTTTATGAAAACTAGTTTTAATTTAATAAAGGGGTTATTTGTATGATCTATTTGTCATGCTACTATATTATTTCTTATAAGCTAGACGATGGTTTCTAATTAAAAGATGTGATTTATACGGTCAGCTTGTTACGTTGCTACCTCCTCCATTATAAATGTACTGGAAGATTTACCAAAAAAAATATAAATGTACTGGAAGATAATTTCTAGTTAAGAATTATTCTTTATACATATAATATGTACGGATACAATCACTTTGGTTCACAATTTCGGCCACCGAAAGGAGATCATCAAATTTGTGAGGGGAAAAGAGATAATTAATGCTAACATGAATGTGGTTGCAGCGGCACATGAAAAGTGACAAGTTCTTTGGAAAAATTGGGCTGAGAAATTGAAAGCTCTCCAACAGAAATGGAGGTGATAGTTTTGTGACTAATAAATACTTCATTATTGTGCTTTGAGAAATTTTCTTTGCCATGCCTTGATTTTCGTCTCTCCATCAATATTTCTATCTTATTGCTCCGTACTAGTTTTGCGTCACTCTTGAGTGCTATATATATAATCAGATTATTACCTGGACGTGACTACCATATTAAAATGCAGATAATTAAAAAGTAGTGGAGGTGATAGTAGCATAACTTATATATTTTTAGTAATGTCTTTGTCACTAACCATCATTGATAACTGCTTTTTAATTGCAATCCACATTTTAATACGGTGTCGATATTCTCAAAGCAGCCTCACTATAAATATATATATAAATTTTAAAATAAAAATATTTTTAATGTCAAAGTACTCATATATATGTATGTATATATACATACGTTATACGCATAACTTCAAATTTATCTCTGCCTTATGCATTAAATTGTGATTCTGATATACATATATCTATATTATATAGAATTAAGATTTGACATTTCATTTTCATCTCCTATTCATGTTGACAATTGATACATTATCACCTCATTTAAAAAGTCCGATCAATATTAACACACACACACATATATATATATACAATGCCGCTAAGGCACTTGATCGGGTTCCCTTAAGGAACTCAAAAACATGGAAAAACATTAACGCCCGAAGGCACATGCGTGTGGTCAAACATTTATCTCAGTCAAAATTAATTTTGGAGTCGGTCAAACTTGAGATAAAATATGGGGGGAAATGAAAACGGTGCGATTTGGAAAAATATTTTGAATATGGCACCAGCTAACTTCGCACATACTGTCCATCAAACCAGAGGTTACTCCGGCCTTACACCAGGCAGCTCCGCAGCCGCTGCCAGTCGGCATTACTCTGGGCTTAGTCCGGCTCGGCTTTCCCGTTCAACTAATGCTCGGCGGCGAAGGCAACACCGAAGTTTCATTTGCACCACTGACTTCCATACGCCTCGGCTGGCTTCCTCTGTACCAGTGGCGGCGTTCAATTAACTCCTCAGTCGGTGGAGGGCGATAGAGAAGCATTGCCGGAGGTATTTCCAATCTATTGAAATTTAAAGTTTAGGAATTTTTTTTTCCAATTTCCCCCAATTTATCGGATTAATCTGAAAATATTACAATTCATTTGAACATTAGTTGGTTATAAAATCCAATGCTATTATTATTAATAACAAACAGAAATGCTCCAAAACCTTTTGGCGAAACTGACCCAAATCAAATAATTAATAAAAAAAAGACTAATGTAGGCTATATATATATATATATATATATATATATAGAATCTAACCTGTGGGATGGCCAAGCTAGCAATGATAATTCTAGATATAAGACTAATTGTGGCCATGTACATGGATCAGTTGGATTATTAATTGCGGTGGTCTCTGTGATTCTATAATTATAGAAAGCCGTGTAATGATATATAATTACAAAAAAATAAAAAGAAGCAAGACAATGTGTGGCTAGAATACATAAAATTTATTATTTGATTTTCAGTTTAAGTTGGGTCTATTTGTGTTAACCAATTTGATAATATAAAACTACATAAATGGATGATATAAAACGATGAAACTTGGCAGACCTTTCAGCTAGCCTAATTGGATCATAACTTGAGTGTGTTAGTTATTTTGGTAGTTAAAAGGCTGCAAGACAATGTTGTTATGATATGCATTTTGATCATATCTTAATGTATATATGCTTGTCCATACATTGCCTTTATTTAGTTATCCCTTTTATGGAATTAACAGTGATTTGGATATATTTATTGATTGTATATATATTTTTTTATCTATATGATTGCATATCTATGGCAACCATGTTATCATTTGGACATCTGGTGGTTCCTGTCCAATTTTCTATTTAATGTCTTAAATATAATTCATAGAGGAATGAAAGAATCTAGCTCTGCAAGTTAATTTTTTATTCCACATGTTGCAAATGAAAAGAAACCTAAAGTTGCACAAAAATTTACATCAACTGAAGAGGCCTTCACTTTCTGTAATGCATATGCTCGGGAATGTGGGTTTAGTACAAGGATTGGAAATAGCAAGAAGAAACCTGGAACAAATGAGTTGATATGGAAACAATTTGTTTGCTATAAGAAATGACGAACAAATGACTTTTATCATAAAAAGGTGAATGATGGTGTCCCACGAACAAGTGAAAGGAACCGAGCGATTGTTCGAGTGGGTTGTAAAGCAAGGCTATGTTTGGTAAAGCGACAAACATGCCCAAATTTGATAGTTAGTTCCTTTGTAGAAAAGCATAAACATGCTATTTCAAATCCTACAAAGGTACATTTACATTTCAAATCCTTAGCAAACGTACCAACATGCCAACAAATTCGAATAATGAAGATTGAATCTGGTGGTCCTGAAAATCATGGTTGCATTGAAAAGGATTTCAGGAATTATAAAACAAAAATTGAAGGAGAGGAAAGAGAGTTTGATGCAGAAAATTTGGTAGAATTTTTGTTTGTTTCAAGAAACAAAAAGATGATTCATTTTGTATTTTACTATGAGCTTGATGAAGTAAATAGGCTTATGCGATGCTTTTGAGCAGATTCTATTGCGAGGAGATCATACAATACTTTTGGTGATATTATAGTATTCGATAAAACTTACAACACCAACAAGTATGGTATGGTTTTTGAGCCGCTTACAGGAGTGATGGGATGCAATTTATATATATTTTATATACTTTAATACTTGATTTGAGCATGTTTTATTCACTTAAAATAGATTAATTTGTATTTTTCTATGTTTTAGGTGGATTTGAGCTTAAAGAGATGAAAAATGAAGTAACAGTGGCAAAATCGTAATTAAACAGAAAAAATAAAAAAGCAGTGGTAAAACCGTAATTAACTGAACATTAGCAGCAAGGCAGTGCAGCCCAGGTGCAATGCCTAGGCACTTGGATGGGAGCGAATTTGAGCGTTTAGGCTTGTTTTTGTGACTTTTTAGCCACAGATTTTAGTATAAATATGTTTCATGATTGTTGTAAAGGGGATAGTCGTTTTTAGAACAAAAACAACAAAGAATTGAGATTTCTAACAATTATGAGTAGCTAAATCTCTCTCTTGGGTAAGAGTATCGTTTATTACTAAAGTACAATGTGTGAGACTTGGTTTTTAAGTTTTAATTCAAGTTTAATTATTCAATTTGTGTTCTTCCAATTTATTTGTTTATTATTCAATTCTCTTTTGATTATAATTTGGATCCGTTATAATTATTTGTGGATTGGATATTTGCTAATTAGGAATTCAATCGTATTGAATGTTCTATGTTTAGTAGCACTTTGATTTTAATAATTGCATGCCAAGCTTTTATTAATTTCTTAGGAGAATGCATAATAAATTAAAGTTTTACAACATTTGTAGGACTTGTTTATTGTTTGTTGCTATTGTTCTTAATGCTGTTCTGATTTGATTTAGATCACGTTGGTTTAGATATTTCAGAATTATGATTAATTTACTATCGTATCTGAATTAATTAATTGTGAGAGTTAGAGTAAAATTGGTCGTGTTATTTTATTCAATCCAACATTGAATGATTATTTTTGAATATATTTTTGTCTGTGATCACATGTTCTTTAGTAATTGAAGATACTCTGATCCAAAGTTTTCTCCTATTGTTATTTTCAATATTTATTAAATTGTTTTCTTTAATATTTGAACTTGCCAACATAAAATTCTCCTTTTGTCTTTTTAATTCTACTTTAATTGGAATAGATTGAGTTTGATTATCAGTCTATGTGGAATCGACCTGAACTTGCCGCTACTACAGTAGTGTTTAAATTTAGTAGTTAATTTTGGTGTTTCCGACACGCATCAAGGAGTAAATCATCACGGTCAAACAATTATTTTTGGATGTGTGATGAAATGACAGAATCATTCATTTGGTTATTCAGTAAGTTGTTATATTTTACTTCAAGAGGTGCTCATCAAGTTATTATTATTGATTAAGATCCTGCAATGACGAAGGCGATAGCTTAAGTTTTCCCATCAGCTGTTCATCGATATTGTATATGACACATTTTGAATAAATTTTCAGTAAAAATTGACTCAGTAGTGTGTCGAGATAATTATCAACAATTCAAGAGTGTTATATTTAAATCTGAAACATGTGAAGAATTTGAAGCATATTGGATGGAGTTGATACGTAACCTTAAATTGGAAGACAATGCCTGGTTATGTGATATATATAAGATTCATGCAAAATAGATTCTCGCATATGTCAATAAATATTTCAATGCTAAAATGAGCAGTAGTTAGAGAGCCGAAAGTTGTCATTCTTTTTTCAAAAAATACATTTCAAGAAGGAATTCTTTGATGGGTTTCATCAATCGTTTTAATAGAGCTCTTAGACATAAGTGACATGAGGAGTTAGTTGCGGATCATGTCGATGTGAATAAGAGACCAAAATTGAAATCTTTGTGGGCTATGGAGAAACAAATGGTGGAAGTATACACAAAGAGAAATTTTATTATCTTTTAAAAGAGATGTTTGAAAGTATCGCTTACACTATAAATGACACATGTGAGGATGATGAAATTATTATTTATAGTGTACAGAGGTCTGATGAGAACTCTTCAACAAGATGCAAACAAGTTTGTTTTAACAAACAATCAAATGATGTTTCTTGTACATGCAGACATTTTGAGTTCAAAAAGAATCCCATGTAGGCATATGTTGGTATTTTTCCGTATGAGACAAATCATACATCTACCTAGCCAGTACATCTTGATGAGTAGACAAAAGATGCAAAAAGTTCACTGCAGGATAAGTATGATCAAGAAATGGATGATCTACATGAAATGCCGTTAATGACACACCATGCAAACTTATCCCATTTTTCATCTATTGTAATTGATGATGCACCGCTCACTGGTGAAGGTTCTTCTTTCTATATGAATGAGATGAAAGTATTACATGGAAAAATTAAAGAGATTAATGGAAGAAAGAATGCCATCTCACAATCAAATAGCAAAAATTCAAAACAGTCCAAGAGTATTAGCAATCCGTTACATGTTAGATCAAAAGGATGTGGAAGACGGATTAAATCTGGTAAAGAGATTGCAATTTCAAAAAAGAGACTTTGTCGAGAATGCGGGTTTTGGGGGCAAGCACATAATAAAAGAAATTGTCCTAAATTGGGTGAAAGGTAGATTCATATATTTTCTTGTTATAAATATGTGCAAATTTATTTTTTTTTCATGAAAAATGAGCATTTGGTGATAATTTTCTTATAGATCAACAATAGATGATGATAATATCAATTCAGAATCATCATCCGAAGATGAAATGGCATCTCAAACTGGTAGTGTAATATGTAAATGTGGTAGATGGTAAATTTATTATTAATTTTGATATTTTTTCAAGATTGTTAATTTATATATACTATAAATTAACTTTTTCCAAGATTAGAATTTTTCAAGTGAAGATCGGAATTTTTCAAGTGAAGTTTGAAATTTTTCACGTGAAGAAATTATTTATTTATTATGTGTGTTTATCCTGTTGCACTGAAAGTACTATTTGGTTTATATATATTTTTTAGCTTAGTTGTGGTTGCTGAGAAATGTTTGGTTGCTGAGAAATAGAAGTTAGAAAAAATTCTACTTAGTTGGGTATGCAAAGAAGCAAAAAGTGCAGTTTGGTGTTTTATTCTTGCTTCGGCAAAAAATGCAATTTCTATTCATGTACTTTTAATGTGTTTTCTATCTCTAATTATGAATTATAATTTATATGATTTATACTCTAATTTATATTGATCATGTACTTTTAGTGTGGTAGATGGTAAATTGCTACTCCAATGATTTATCATCTCCATATTAAAGTATTCTTTAGTTTTATTCTTGCTTTAGCAATTAACAATACAATTTTTTTTTGAGAAAAATGCATTTTAGTACCTTGTAATTTGATAAACTTGCACATTAGGCCTTCAAATTTCAAATGTATGATATTAAGCCTCAAATTTACATTCTATGTCACATTAGGCCTTCAAGATTCAAGTGTATCACATTAAACCTTCAATTTACATTTTATATCACATTAGGCCTTCAAATTTCAAATGTAACACATTAAGCCTCTAATTTACATTTTTTTTTGCCAATTTTCAAAAATATAAATAAAAAATCATTTAATTTTATTTTTATCTAAAACTTTTTATTTCATCCTAAATTGCTAAAAAAATAAAAATTATCATAAATTATTTTATCCTATATATTTTTCATCATGATATTTTTTTTATCCTAAATTGCAAAAAAATTATCATGAAAATTTATTTAATCCTATATTTTTTCATCATGAAATTTTATTTTATTTTATGATGAATAATTTTTTTTGGAGGAATAAAAATAATTTTTTAAATATTTTAGAAAATTGGTAAAAGAAAAGAATTTTAGAGTTATTATACTGCATTTAACATATTATGTTAAATTTAATTTAATTCGACTAAATTGTAATTTTTTACAAAGTAAAAAGTATTAAATGATAAAATTAATTGTAGTGCTTTTTATTTAAAAATAAATAAAAATTCTAGAAGGTTTTAAAGAAAATTCATTATTTATTGTAGCATAAAATATAAATTGAAAGATTAATTTAACACATTTGGAATTTGAAGGCTTAATGTGACATAAAATGTAAATTGAAAGCTTAATGTGATACATTTGAATCTTTAAGGCTTAATGTGACATAGAATGTAAATTTGAGGCTTAATGTGATACATTTGAAACTTGAAGGCCTAATGTGCAAGTTTAGCAAACTATAGGGTACTAAAGTGCATTTATCCCTTTTTTTTTCATGCAACCTACCAGGCAGGGCCTGCCAGGTGCCAACCCAAGCGCCTGGTGCTAAATTTTGTTTTTATGGAGATTGATTTAAAAAATAAATAGAACTGAAAGACATTTTTACTTCAATTATAAATGGTTACCTTCAATTAATAAATAATGAAACACAATGTTGAAACAAATGTTACAAACTAGATTATCTTGCTAAAATATAAAAGAACTCCTGAAGCTATCACAAGCAAACATATGTAATAAACTGTGTTAGTTTTTTGCTTGTCTTCTTGTTGCTTTTCAATCAAAATGTTAAGTATAGCATGTACATCGGATTTCAACTCTTGAACATTGCAATTTAATTCTCAATTTGAGCTTATACTTTGTATTTCGTCATCCCAAACAATGTTTCCACAATACTCACCATCTTGTAAAGATAATACATAAAGAATAAGTCATTCAAAGTTTTTTTTTTGTAATACAGTTGAGATTCGTGCAAACAAATTTTGATATTATAACATTTCTAATATTTTCTGTTTGGATTTTTTTCTGAACGAGATATCTATGGCTTAATATAACCGCCACATACACATTTATGCTGAACATAAATTTCATTTGTACTTGATAATGACATTGAACCTAAAAACAAAACATTTCATTATGGGGCTACTCTTAATTAACATAAGAAACGCATTAATTATGACTTACTTTTAATTAACAGATCACTGAAATATGGAGTCTAATGGTTATTACCAAAAAAAAAAAAAGAATCATGAATTCTAATGCAGCTCTTATAGCTAATGAAAAATATCAAAAACCAATTGTCAAAGAAATGTACATTTATGCTACATATTTTAACCAAATTATGAAGTCCACCACATTCCAACCAATTATCTTTCTGCCTCCACAGAAGCAAGCATTTTTTTTTATTAGTTTCTTTTCCATACAACATATATTGGGAAAAAACTATACAAACAGATCACTAACATAACATGTTAGAAAAAACTACACAAACAGATCACTGAACATGAAGTCCAATGGTTATTACAAAAAAAAAAAAAAATCATGAAGTCCAATGTAGCTCTTACAGCTAATGCAAAATATCAAAAACCAATTGTCAAAGAAATGTTCATTCATGCTACATATTTCAACCAAATTATGTCTCCACCACATTCCAACCAAATTATATGTCTGCCTCCATAGAAGCAAGCATTTTTTTTTATTAGTTTTTTTTCCATACAGCATATATTGGGAAGTACATGAAGACTGATTTTAAAATTATGGTATATCATTTAGATTCTTAGGAAGCCATTGACAAATAGAGGCCACCTAGTTTGAGAATTTCAGATTCAATGGGTAATCCACCCTAACATACTAGAGAATTTCAAATCCAATTAAATATTTCAAACTGTATTCATAAGTTTAATTTACATAAAATCTAAAGAAATTATAATGATTTTTAAATGAATTCAGAATTAAATTTTCCAATCAAAGCATCGGATTAACCCGGTAAATTGGGAAAAAAAATCCCTAAACTTTAAATTTCAAAAGATTAGAAATACCTCCGGCAAAGTGTTTCTATATCGCCACTCCGCTGACTGAGAAGTTAGTTGAACGCCGACGCCGGTGTAGAGGACTGAGGAGTTAGTTGAACACCACCGGCGGTAGAAATAACTTCTCACTTCGCCACCGATTGAGGAGGTAGTTGAACGGGAAAGGCAATCCGGAGTAAGGTCAATTGGCGACTGCAGAGCTGCCCGAAGTAAAGCCGATTTCCTCTGGTTTGATGGGTATGCACGAACCTTCGGTGGTTGGCTGGTGCGAAGACCCAAGCAATTTTAACCGAGCTAACACAATTTTGACCGCAATTTTAGCCCCTAATTTTGACCGCAAATTCAAATTTTGACGACATTAAAACACGAAGCAAAATCGAACTCCTTAAAAAGCCAGAAATCGAGCTACTTAGCATTTCAATATATATATATATATATATATATATATATATATAACAATGCCTCAAACAATCATTAACACTTATTGAAAGGCAGAAGTACTAGATTTTTTCTTTTTTATCAAACACAGAATTGGTTTGTCGAAAAAAAAAGGATCAATATTGTTAATTAATTTGAATTAAATTGCATATAACTTTTAAGATTTTGCAACTTAAAGCTTTAAATTTTTTATTCAGCAATTTAGGCATTTGATTTTCAATTTGTTGCATTTTAGACTTTATTTAATTTTTGATTATAGAGTTCAACGCTAATAGTGGATGGTAAATTATATTAATTTTTAAATTAAAAAATATTAAATGCAAAATATTTAAACTATTTTTAGAACTTTTAGTACGTTTATCTTATTAAAAAAAAGTTGATACATATCACCCGATTAGTATTAAAACTATCCGATTGTAAACTAAAAGATATGGAAAATGTAAATTTTTAGAGCTAGTCAATATGCCAGAAATAGAAATAAATTGAAAAATTAAAATCCTAAATTATTGAATTGAAAACTTAAATCTAAATTACAAAGTCTTGAAAATCGACGGTATCAAAACACAATTAATCATTGTTAATTAACTTATTAGCTTCAAACTTTTGGCTTAATAGAATAGTCAAAGGCGTTAATATAATCCCAATAAAGAAAACTCAATAATTGTACGTAATCTCCATCTTATGGTTCTGATTGAATGAAGAGAGATAATATAAAGCAAATTAGATCTTTGTTTTTAAAAAAAAAATAGAGTTATAGATCCAATTTATGTCTATTTTTCAATATTCTGATTTATATTAAACCCTCCAAATCATGAAATCGACTTGAACCTACATGTAATTGTTACTGAAAGAGGTTAATTCAAAAAGTATATATTTTAATTTTTTAAATGTCGAAATCCATTATCTATGAGATGCATGGTAAAAGCATTTTGTTACTATTAGAAATAAAATAATATATAAGTATATGATTAGGCTTAATAAAGTTTTACACGACCACCGGTAATACAAAACAAACTATATGATAATTTATGAATTCAAAAATATCGTATCTAGTCCGTATAAGTAAAATACAATAATACTTAATAAATTAATATATGTTAAAGTGTAAAATACTATAAGACACAATAAACCGATTAAACCTATCAAAAGAAATTATTTTTGTAATTATTTGAGTATCATAATTAAAAATTATTTAGTTTATTATTTAAACATGTACTGATTTGGTTTTCATATATATATATATATATATTCTTTTTTTGAAATATGAAACATTATAGGTTCATTTTGCAAAACTATATATATATATATGTATAATTTGAAAGCAAATTCAAATTTGAATTTTCATATATGTATATGTCTTTAATATGTTGGGTAATGAATTATACACAAATTTATGGAATGAGTTTAAATTTATCTATATTCGCATGATAGTTTAATGGTTTTGCTCGAATATATTAAATTATATACTAATACAAAATAAATAGAAACACGATTTAATACAATCATGTTGTCAAGTTTACATATCGTATGCTTCTATTTCAAGAGCTCTCTACCACCACTTTACTCCCTGAGCTTGTGATGATCTTTTCGGGCCATTGCAATAAATTGGCCTCGTGATGATCTTTTGGGGCCAAATCGACAAATGAGCCCACCTTAATCGTGAAAATTGAAAGCCCAACCCACTATAAATTGGTCCTTTTTTTATTTTAATAAAAAATAGGGGTTATCTTCCATCTTAATCTTAAATGCTTTTTATTTTTTTTTTGTTGCTGTTGATAATATTAAATTAAATGATATAATTTCATTAGTAAAAATAAATAGCATTTTATCTATTCAGAATTATTAATATAGACGATGTAACTCATTATTTAATGTGCGATAATCATATATCAGCCGTCTGATATGCATATTTATATAGTTAATGCATCTGAATATACATATCAGACGGTTAATATAAACTGTCACCCATTGAGTAGTAGGCTACGTTGTCCATATTAATAATTCTGTATATCTATATGGATATATATATATACACACACATACGTACATATCGATGACCATGGGAATCAAGTTTGTGGTCGTTGTTGGTAGTTTACAAATCATCAGCTTGGGGAAGAGAGAAGGGAGAAGGGAAAAGGCGTGAGAGAGAGAGAAAACAAATATATGATGAGATATTATTTTTTATTTTAAAAATATGCAATTATTTGTTTTACATTTTGTGTGTTATTTTTAATAAACAAATATAAAATAGCAGAAACTATAAATGTATTATTAAAAAAATAAATATTAAATTTGAATTAGGTTAAGTTTCAAATACTACAGTTAGAATTTATTTTTATCAACAGATATTTTATTTATAAAAAAGAAGGTTATGATATTGGAAATTTTTGTCCAAACTCAACTTCTTAATCCTTCTTTCAAGGGGCTAATTTCAAGATCAATGATTTAGCTATACGTACAATTTCAACGCCAAATCCATGGAATTAATACTGCAAGGTGGTCCATAAAAGGTCTTGTTCTTTTGAGAAATTTAAAAGCAAATTCTTTTTCTTATATATATTTTAAAAATTATACTAATTAACAGCTTCTCTACTTTGTAAATTTTGGAACAAAAAAAAAAGTTTGTATTTTGGAAATTACAAAAAATCATTTCACTTATCATTTAATTTTCTTTGTTTTGTCACATGTTATGCATACGTTTCACATGTTTTAATAAATTGTCATATTTTCGTGCAAAACACAATTAATTAGACTATAATTGACATTTTGAACATACTTAATTTTTTTTATATATATAAAACTTGTATACTTAATTTAAACATGAATTTCTTTCGAAAATTATATACAAAATATGTGAGATTAATGCTATATAAAAAAAATGAGGACAAAGTGTATTATATATATATACACAAAATATAATGCTATACAAAAATAAAATGAGAAGAAAGTGTTTTACTATAAAAGATTTGGTAGTTTAGTCCTTACATTTTTTTTATTTTTGATACTTCAGTCCATAAACTTAAATCGGTTTGGCACAAATAGTCTTAAAACTTCTTCTTTTTATCTATTCTTTAACAATTTTCTGTCCATTCTGTCAAATTAACCACAAAACTCATTGAAAATTAACATAAAACATAAAACTATTACTTGAAAGTTGAAACATATAATAAAACATTAAAGCAAGAATCATTCATTCTAACTTACTTCATATTGTTCACAGCCATAGAACTTTTATCAGAACTTAATTGGGTTTAAGTAACTAATTTTATGATGATTTTCATTGAGTTTTGTGGTTGATTTGATATAATGGACTGAAATTGTGTAGGGAATGGATGGCAAAAGATTTAAAGACTATTTGTTCCAAAGTAATTTAAGCTCAAAGACTAAAATATTATTAACCCTTTATAATTCAGAAGGCATTATGCAAATTACATTATTATTTTTACCTTCAAATTTTATATAAATTATTTACCTCTTGTCAACTAGGATTATCATACGGATATATTTAATCCCAGATTCAATCAATTTTTCATGGGAAAAAAAATATTGTTTTTTCTTTATTTTGAAACCTCATTTTTATTCATTTCAGATGAAAACTGAATTTAATTATACTCTTTAATATATCTCATTTACATATGGGCTAAAACATGAAAATTAAGCTAAAAAGTAGAGAGACAAATAATTCAAAACTGACACTTAACGAGGTTGATTTTCATGAAGAAAACCTATAAAAAATGTCCAACATGTAAAAGACTCGTGACATGATGTGCTGCTATAAACTCTGAAACCATATTAATTTTTTAACATCCAAACTTCCAATTCTTTGCTATAAATACAACTTAAATTTAATTTTATTGTAATTAATTTGAGAGTAAACTTTACGTATGTACTTATATATTTTTGTCATCTTGCAGACGATATAGTAATTTTAAGGGCCCATCTTTGGTTAAATAAATTGGAGAAACTCCATTTTCTTTGCTAATTTGAGAAACATTAACATTGTTGCTTAAAAATATAAAATATATAAATATATATAGCTTTATATGAAATTGTGCTTGTATGCTAATTTCCAAGAACAATACAATATAATATGGTAACAAAAAACTCCTTTTGTCTGACAACGAACAATAGTTCCCTAACATTGTTTTCTTTTTGCCCTGGGAAGCTTTCATGATAATATCTAATTTGAACAGCATTAATTAAAATTCTATATATTATATATATATTTATATAGCTAAGTAGCTGACAAAATTACACACCACATATTGGAACAAACACAACACAGAAAAACTTTTTTTTCGTTTTTTTCTCTTTTCCTCTCAAAGAAACAGAAAAACAAAAAAAATAATCAAGAAAACTCCTTTAGCAGCAGACCAATAAGATTATCAACGATTATCTTATTAGTTTTCTCAGTAGGATGAAAAGCATCCCAAAATACATATTTATTAGCGTCCGTGCATGTCCATGGACTACTCTTACTACAAAGGTAACTCATCTCAAATGTCCCTGTCGAACAACATGCCACTCCAGCAACATCAAATCCTGCAATTTAGCAATCCCACAACCCCAATTTATAACATATATATATAGATATTTGTTATCGCCCCAATATTAATTCAAACAGAATTAATCATTACTAAAAATTTTCAATGACAGCTTCGTCACTAAAATATATTATATGTGGCGACAATTTTCAGATTCATTATTAAAAACAGATGTTTAGGAACGATTTAGACGGAATTCCATCTGAATATCCAGATTCTAGAATTTCTATATATATATATATATATGTATAGATAATCTAAATTTTCATCTAAAATCAAAGATTTAAACAAAATTATTATTTACAAAATCTAAAACCACCCTAAGAAATATTTAATATATGATTTTTCACATTAAATATTTCATGTACATATATATAACTGTTAATATAGGCGACGTAGCCCACCATTCAATAGCGACATCTAATATCAGCCGTCCGATGTGCATATTCACGAAATCAATGCATCTGAATATATACATTGAACGACTGATATGGACTGTCACTCATTGAATAATGAACTATGTCACTCATATTAACAGTTATATATATATATATATATGATAATCACGATTTTCACCAATATCTCTCTGATAGAATTAATATGATTCTGATAGGATCAGCATAAGCCATGTGACCAACCGGACCTGGTTGTTTTGCCTCTTAAAGTCTAAAATTAAATCTCCCACCAACTACTATGCTTTTAGTGCCCATTTTTGGCTTACCAGACCATGTCAGGTTCCGTATTAGCTGGAGCTTTTTATGAGTTGTAATTGGTAGATATCTAACAAGGTTTTTTGGCTTGGTCTTTTAAATTTGACTTTCACAAGTCTCTATCAGATGGTATCATATTAATATGAAACTCTCTGTCTTGTTTACATCAATTTGTATCATTATTAAAGTTGCAATTGATAAGAGGGATGTTATCAATTTCTACAAACCTACCAAAGTCAAGCTTAATAGTACATTTTTCAGGGTCTGCCTATTGGTCAACTTCACTTTTTCGGGTTAAATCCCGTTAGATAATAAACAGATTTTATAAACTTCAGAAAGATTGATTCAAGACCCATTATAGACTTGCCCCGTGTTTAGTAATGCTCCTGCATCATTACTTTTGTTTGTGTACAATTTAAAATTTACAATATTAGGCATTTATGTGGAGGAACCCTGCTTTTGGTTTTGTTTAGCTAGCCAAAATATAAAACTTCTAAAGACATTCTCAGACATTAAGATGTATGGCTCATGAAAGCAATTAAAGTTGACACATAGCATTTTTTGGATTGTTGATCTTAAAATTTTAGCAGAATGTTTTTGTTCCTTGTAGGATAATAGCAATGATGTCGTGGCATGTGCATAATTATACTTTACTAAAAGTCCAATCGACTTTTTTCCAAAATTTATAAGAATATGTGTCATGATCAACTAGCTTGACATAGTATAATTGAAAGGTAGAAAAATAAAATTGAGCAAAACTTACCAAATGTAGCTGGTTTTTTGATGATTTGATGTATGACATCATATGCACTTTCTGTAAACACCAACTTAAGCCCAGGAAGGTCTTGATTCAGCTTTGCCACCAAACCTTTCAACTTCCCATTAAAGTCCACAGCAACCTTGTTGTATTCTTCTATACACTCATGGTGACCCATTAAATTTGTGGTTCTCTCCAATGGTAAACACCCCATTGGAGGAAGCCCAGTTAGTGATATTTTCCTAGCACCAAGATTGTATATTTCCCTAAGAAAATTCCCAGAAAGTCCAACAAGGAAATCCTGGTACTGTTCAATTGTGAACTCGGATTGTCTTCGTGGGAAAGTGTAGTAGTTTTCCAGGAAATCATTGGTCCCTAAGCTTACCAAATACAATGCTTCACTCAAAACATAGTTTGCTTTCCTATGGCCAAGATAGGCTCTCAATTTTCTCTGGTAGTCCTTGTAGTACTCCACTTCCTGCCAAAGAGGTATAACATTCTGCAATATGGAAAACAACAAACATTAAAAGTTTGAGGATTGAAATATTAAACCACAACCCATTGCCAACGTTTTCATAAGAGTGAAAATGTGAGAAATAGACTAAAATTGTGTTGTATACTTAACACCTCATTCACATGTAGACTAGAAAATGGAGACTAGACTTTATGCGGGGAGAAAGACGACGAAACCCACAAAGACGACCGCCCAATATATAAGAGGAAGATAAATTAATGCATGAAAATTGGCACTATTAAATATTAAACTCGTGACTTTCAGTTCTGATACCATATTAAACTCTAATTCAGTATTGCTGTTCTCATAAATTTAAATTTACAAGAGGTAGACTTCAACAATAAAAAAAGTCATTTTTGCCTGCAAAATTAGGGCATTTCACGACTCAGTTAAGCATATGTACAAACACAACACAAAATGATATATATATATATATATACAGTAATTTTCTCATTAAAAATTTTCTGTTTAAGATTTGTCCAAAATAACTCGTATCCAAAGTTTGAGAAGCATGTAAAAAAATTTATAACACTTATGCAACATTGGATACGTGTTATCCCTAATGAATTTTTGATAGAAAATCTCTAATATGAGAAAAATTATATATATATATATATATATATATATGAGACTTACTAATACATCAGAAGTAGCATTGTCATAGCCAGTTCCAGCAGAAGCAAAGCAAACCCCAGTTGCAAAATCTGAAATGCTATACATGTTATCCAAATAAGCAGGAACATTGGGTTTGAGCCCAAAAGCCTCAGAGATGAAGTCTGGAGGAATTCGGCCATTTGAGAACCTCCCAGTTGGACGACCACCAACAAAATCACGCCCATAAGGCTGGAAATTGCTCTTGAGGACTGTTGAAATCACATTGTTATTTCCTGCATCCACAGTTGAGTCTCCAAATACTATAATGGCTGGAACATCTGCTCCAGTTTTGGCAAATTGGATTAGGAGCTGAGCCAAAAAAATCCATGAAATGTATGAGTTTGCCATTATTATTACAGGGTTTGTGTCAGGAGCTTATATAGCTATAGCAATAAGAGGCTTAAAAATGATTATATAGTGGGATTTGGGGTTGTGGGGTTTGATGCAAAAGTGAGAAAACTAGGGAATTTATTGGCATTTTTTTCTTGAGGCAGAGAGTTTGGTGGGAGTGTTTAATGGTGTATATATCTGAGTCCAACTGCAATGGCAACAATTTTACTCTGCTTCTTATATGATTAAACCCAGGATTGTTCAAGGAAATAAAAAGATGAGTGGAAAGCAGCAGAGCATCAATGCTTCAGTTTGAGGACCTAGCTAGCTGTTCCAATTATTTCATAGACTTTTTTGATAATGGTTTTGAAAAATTAATATTTGGAAGTGACCCCAAAGCACAAAAAAATCAATTAAAATTTTACAATCTCATAGGGTTTCGACTTGGAGGATGTATATGAGGCAGGACTTAGGAGGATTGCTACATTTATTGTAATATATACAAATAACCAATTATGCATATATGTCTAGGTATACAGTGTAATGGATATGCCATGTCATTTTTAATTATCATGTGAAAGATGAACCAAATAATTTATAATTATGTCCAATATTAAAACAAAATACGATGTGACACTCTATCATCCATATACTTATTATATAATTTTTTTTTTCTCTGGGTCGGTGTGTTTGGTATATCATGGATGAATGGGAGAAAAAAATTCAAAAGAAAAATCAAAGGAGAAGAGATTAATGTAGACAAAGGTTTTTTTTTTTTGCTGAAAAAAAAGGACCTACCCATAGCGGGGTCATGGGCCCAAGAGGGATCTAGCGAGAGGGTCAAACCATACGTCTTTGCAACCTCATGGGAGTCCGCTACTGGCGGCCCGTATCGCTGGAATCTCTCACCCCCTCGTGCGGTAGCAGAGGAGGGGAACACATGAGTCATGTGGGGCTACCAAGCCTCGAACCCGCAACTCCTGCAAGCAGGTGTGATGAGTGAGCTGGTTCCTACCACATGGGCTACACCCTCATGTGTAATGTAGACAAAGGTTTTTTCACACTTTCCTTCCTACCAAACATAAAACATAGGCTTGATAGCCACAATAATTTACCAAAATATGAAAAAAAAAATATATATATATATATATAATAATAATTAATTCTCAATATGGTACCTGAAAAAGTCCAATATGCTAATTACTATTGTATTATCCTTCTTTTCCTTTTAGCTAAGCAGCTAGATTCTAGTTTGATTTATATTAATGGAATATATTTCATTGTCTTTCCAATTTAAAAGTTGTGGAGTAAGTGCACTTGAGAGTGTAGTTCAAACGTAGGACTCAGCTGAGCTTTTACATCTGCGAATATGAGAGTTGAAATTCGAATCTTGATAATCCTATTTAGACTCAATTGCTCATATTCTCTACTACTGCACAAAAATGATGAAGTTTTCAATGATATAAATTCTCAGTATAAACTTTTACTGAATTAAAAAAAATACATAAATTTAACCTACTTGTTAATTAACTATTGCACTTATAATTACACTGCAGATAAGTCATTTTCTTCAAGGAAAAAAAAAAGAAAAATAGTTTTGGACTAACTAGTCCATGAAAGCGTTAGCTACCAATTCAAACTTTCAGGCCGGTTTGCAAATTATATCGTTTATTAGGTATGCAAAATGATTATTATGTAAATTAGGTCCACATTTTGAGTGGAAGGAGAGAGAGAGAGAGAGAGAGAGAGTGGTTGTGTACGTACCATTACTAAATGTGGACAGCAAACAATGACAGGTTTCCAATTAAGCTGTCTTAAAAGTCTCTTTTTTTCTTTTTCTTTTAAGTTAATTTTCACTGTCATTTTTAAAACTTAATTTTAATTTAATTTAATTTTTTTAAATTTATAATAATATGTTTGTAATTTCTACAAACATATATATTTATCATTATATTTTTAATTTAAAATATATGTATATATATTTTTTAATAATAATTAGTTAAATGTATAATAATAATTATATATATCAACAACTATAAATTTAAAAAGTTAAATTTAAGCTAAATTAAATTTTAAAAACTACAGTTAAAATTAATTTTAAAATTAATCAATTTGGAAAAGAGAATTAAAGTTGGCTCTTATTTATTTAGATGTCGTTTTATAACCCATTTATTTATGATTTTTATTTTTTATTTTTGAATTTTTTCAAAACCAAAAATAAAAATATATTTGATAACCATTTTTATTTATTTAAAAAAAATCCATTTGATAAATATTTTCATTTCTTAAAAACTAAAAATTATTTTCACTTTTTTTTTAAAAAGAAAAAAAATTAAAAAGTCATTTTCATTTTCANTTTTTTTGTCCTTGATAATGTTAAAATACAAGACAATTCGAACAAGGTTTGAATCTGAAACTGTCCATGGTGAAACCGTCTAGATGTAGTCGAGACAACGAATTGCTTGAACATGGCTGGAATTTGGGACTGTTTGGTTCAGGCCAGAACCCAGGATCGCCTGGTACGAGCAGCAGCCTAAGACCGCCTGGTCCTGGCCACAACCTGAGACCGCCTGGTCCTGACCGCAACCTGGGACCTCCTGATCTTGGTTAGAACCAGAGACTGCTTGGTCAAAGCAACCCGGGACAGTCTGGTCCGGGCTGAAATCAGGGATAGTTCGGTTGGGTTCGGAATCCTGGACAGCCCGATCATGGCCAGAATACGGAATCGCCCAGTCCGGGCCAGAATCTAAGGGACAGCCCAGTTCTGGCTAGAACCTAGGACAGCCTGGTCTGAGGTGGAACCCGGGACCTCCCGGTCTAGGCCAGAACCTGGGACCGCTCGATCGAGACCGCAACCCATGACTTTCCGGTTCGGGCAGGAACCCGGGACATCCCAATCTAGGCTAGAATCTGGGACAGCTGGGCCCAGAACCCAGGATAGTCCGGTCGTGGCCAGAACCTGGGACCACTGGTCCGGACTAGAATCCAGAACAGCCCGGTCCAAGCCATAATCCAGGATAGCCCAGTCAAGGGCAATACCCGGGATCGCCAAGATTGCTTGGTTCGGACTGGAACCCAGGATTAAGACAGTTTGGTTAGGACTGAAACCTGAAACACTGCAGTTGAGGCCAAAATCTGAAACTGACAATAGTCGAATATGAATTTGTTAAAATTTATTTGTAAAATTTTTTGAAAAATAAAAATAATTATTAAAAATAATTTTTTTGCGTAAAAAAAATCAAAAAATAGTTGTTGTTTTTTTATTTTTAACAAAAATATAAACAAAAATTAAAAATTAAAAAAAATTAAAAACTGTTGAAGTACCCTTATTTATTTATTTATCTTTTTTTTTCCCATTCATAATTTTTTTGCGTGTGCCTGTGCTGCTGTGCAATGAAATCTGTTTGTATGTTCCCAAAACTGTGTCACTGAGCTCCTGCTGGCTTCTAACACTTACACATCTTTAATGGCCTAATCGAGGGTTGTATATCCTTAAGCGAATACCGAATCGATTTTAATAAATTATTATACCTCTAATAGTAAAACTGAACTTTTGTTTAGCAAAGGCCTAACTTTTTCTCAAGATCCAAAAGAGCCTGCTTCACTATATTATCTTTATTTAATTTTTTATAAGTTCAATATTATGACAAAAATGATTTTCATAATAAAATCATTACAAATGTTTTTTTTTTTTTTTAAAAGTAAACATACTTTTTATGGCTAAGGAAAATAATAATCCCAGTTTTGTTAGGAATTAATCAACCAAAGCAAATTCAAAAAAAAATTAATAAAAGATATGTGTAATTAAAACTAAAAATTTGGCAACTCAACTTCTCTAAAATCAGAAAAAATAAAATAGTAGATATATATTATATTATAAATATGCATAATTTTTTTTAATTACATATTTATTTCGTTTTTAACTAATTGTATTAAATAGTTATAATTGTAAAAAGTATTATAGGAAAAAAATAGTAGTTGTAAAAGTATTATATTGGTAAATAATTATAGATAAGTATTTTAAAGTATTTTAATTATGTATTCAATAATTATGATTACACATAATCGAGGGATGAATGATAAACACAAATTATAATAGATATATTAGAAATAAAAAAATGGAAGATAAGATTAAAGAAAAAAAAAATAAAAACTAAAGGCAGACACCATGTGGGTCCACCTATACTTGCAACAGTATATAACCATTGTAGAGGGGTGATAATTCGTGCGGTTTATTTTTATTTTATTTTATAATAGATAATCCGTGAGTCAACATTTTTTTATTTTAATCTGTATTTATTTAATATTCATGTTAAATGGAATGAGTTATTTAATCTATTTTAATAAAATATTTTTATTATTTTTATATTTTAAAATATTAAATATATATTTATATATTATTTTAAATTTGTATTTATTAATTTAACTAGTATTGTCAATTCGAGCCAATTTCAAATTAAACCGAATAACTTATTAATAATCCATTATAATTATATTATACTAATAAATTAATTGATAAATTATTTCAGAGTCTTACAGCGATGCTATGAGAGATGAGGTTGACCTAAGTAATATGCATCTCACGCTCTTGCTTTTAAAATTGTAGGTCGAGTTATTCTCTTTTTAAAAATATTAGAAAATTATTGTAAAAAAAAATACTATTTATGGAGGTATAACTCGACCTACAATTTTAAAATTATTGTAAAAAACTTTTTTGCAATGGAGGTAGACCCAATCTGGGGATGTTTTGTATGTAATTAGAGTAGACCCCGACTTGGATTTGGGGCTCCCAATTTGAATAAGTCCGGGTGTTATAAGGCTTTGGTGCAAAAATTTTCTTCAACTGCTATTGAGGAAATTTTTAGAGTGAAGTCCTTTATATTCTATATATTTTAATGACAAAATAAAACCGCTGCTTAATTAAAAATCAATATTATTCATTATAGAATATTATTCATTTATGATATAATATTAATTAGTTATAAATTAATGCAACTCAGCTATAAATTAACGTTAAAGTTCTTACTGTCCAAGTTTCACTGTAAAAGTCTTTATTGATTGACGATATATAATCAAAAAGGATTTGCTAGATGAATATTTACTAACTAATAACGCGAGGAGGTTGTTAGGAGTTTGGAAAATCATAAATATCCACCTATTTTTAATTATATCTATCCCCAAAATTAGAAAATCCATTATTAGGTATCAAACAGGAAAAAAAAAAATGTAGGTACTATTAGGGTTTCATAAAACCATAAGAAAATTGATTTTTAAAACCAAGTACATACATATTTCCAGCTAATTTACCCAATAATAGAGGTACAGCACTGGGAGAAAAACTTTAGTACCACCATGGTACCAACTCATGTGGTATCATTTCCACCTAAATAATGTCATTTGTTTAAAAATGTCACATCAGTGATCTATATTATTATTTTATATATTATTTTTTCAAACCCAGAGGTATAAAACATAAAAAAATTGAAAGAGAGAAAGTAAAGTTTACCATGACTAGATTAACGAATAAAGACGCCAAACTCTTTTCCATTTTCTTCGTTTTCTCTTTGAATCCAAATCCATTAACCTCAAGGTCCTCTTCTCTCTCTCTCTCTCTCAAATATGCATTAAAACTATAGTTTTTGACCCATTTATTTCTTCGTCAAATCATTGAACTCTANCTCTCTCTCTCTCTCTCTCTCTCTCAAATATGCATTAAAACTATAGTTTTTGACCCATTTATTTCTTCGTCAAATCATTGAACTCTATGTGGATTTTGCTGTTGAGCTGCAAATTTGGGCATCCTTGCTCGTCAATCTGACCATGGCAGACTTTTTTTTTTCTCCCTCAATTTTTTTGCCGTTCGAGTTGAAAAAATAAAGAAATAAAAAAGATGTGAATCGCTGATGTAGCATTCTTAAATAAATGACATTTTTTAGGTAGAAATGCTACCAGTTGAGTTGGTACCACAGTGGTACTGAAATTTCTCTCCAGCAGTGGGCTCGAGCTTGAAGTTCCTGCCACGAGGTTGTTGCTAGTTTCACCTGCGCAATACATCTTGCATGATGGGGCATTTATGGACTTTTTTTTTTTTTTTACTTTTTTTTTTTTGGGTAAAATTGATGGATCTTTCAAACGGAAATACAAGCATTTAAAGACAGTTTGAAATGTGAGACTTGACTAAATTGCAAGATCTATTTGAAATCTATCCGATCAAATTGGATTAAAATTTGAAATAGCTTAATTTAATTGGACTTAAACTAGTCAAGCACTGTACATCTAAAATAAATAAATTATGATATGGTAATACAATTTAAAAACGGTACAACATTAATGAGTTTGGATATACTATAAATGAATTCAGAATGACTTATTTAACATGATTATTAAACATATTGTTTTGGATTGACCTGCTTAATTAAAAATTGACATATTTAACTAAACGTTTCAATAAATATGTCAATTCAACCTAACATGATTATAACCTTTTGAAATTATAATTATAAAATATTAAATATAACATTAATAAAATTTTAATTAATCAAGTTTTAGTACTAAAACATAATTATTTAAAGTTGTATTATTAAATTTTTCATCAATTTAAAAAACAATCATTAAAATAATATTTATTTACTTATATGTTTAATATATACATATACATGGACTTATGGACATCAAAAAATAAAAATTAATATATTTAGTTAAGAGCTTTGAAGATGTAAAAAAGTGAAAGTATAACTATTATATATATTTATACATATTTTTTTTATGTTACATTACAAAGAAGTAGATATATATATATATATATACATACATACTATATGAGATTGTGATGTTAATATATACTATGTTATTATAAACTTGTAATTTTTATTATCTGGTTTATATGTTAATTTAAAATTAATTAATGATTAAGTGGCTTTTATCTTATTTGAACTGATTAATTTAAATTAAGTTAATTTATTTAATTGGTAACTTTGTATAAACGGATCAATTTTGTGCAATTGGATAATGTTAATCTAAATTGACTTGATTAATAAATGAATTATATGATCATTTCGTGTCACCTATTTATTGAATGTATTGTATTTGAATTGAAATTTAATAACACTATAAATAAACAAATTGTAGTCAGATTAAACAGTTTTGACATGATTAATAAATAGATTGATACGATTGTTTCCTAGACTTTCTAAGCTCATTTTTAAGAAGTTTATTCCTATTTATCTTTTTGTAAATATAACTTTAAAAAGATTAGCCCTTAAGCCTTTGGGCTTGGAACAAGCCAAGTTTACGTAATCCTCAATCAGGCTCAAGTTCAGCCTAAGAATAAGCCCAATAAATAGAAGCCCAAGACTAGATCAATATACAATACCTCAGCCCAATACAGAACCCTCTAAGCCCAAGCCTAATCAGCAATCACGCTTCCAACTTGCCCAAACTTTAAACGATTAGGGAACTTCAATAATATTTTTTATTTAAAAAGTATAATTTATTAAATTAAAAATTGAAAAACTTATTTTTTTATTATATATACGAAATATAAAAATATAGCAAATAAAAAATATTTATAATAAAAATTGAATAACAATAGAAAAAAATTATAAAATTATATTATGATAATTGAATGAAATAGATTTTAAATCGGTCTGATATTTAGCTTGATAAATTTGGCTTTGAGCCAAATCATCACTAAAAAATTAAAGTCTAAGCCCAAATCAATAATAAATTGGACAGATTTAGGCCATATCAAACTTGAATTGAATTTGGACAATATTTTTTTCAGTCAATTAATCGAATTTTTTGCATTTTTAACAAATGTTCTTAAACTTTTGTTTAATAGAATATTCTATAGTAATACTACACATATTAAAATATTTAACAAATTTATTTATCAAATGAAATGTGTTAAAAATAATTAGTTGACAATTTATATAATTTAAATATAAATAAATAAATTATTAAATGATAAGTGAATCAAAAGAACATCAATTTATATGTAAAGTTGGTAAATATCTTAGTAATTCTAACATTATTGATACTATATATAAACTTTCTCATATTTAACTAGCACTTCAATAAAACACTAATGCTATACGTACTAACTTACCAAAAACAAAATGCTATACGTACTAAAATATTTACCAATTTAATTACCAAATTATAAGTATTAATATATTATTGGTTGCCATGTTTATATAATGTAATTATGAATAATTTAACTTTTAAATAGATAAACAAATCAAAAAACTAAACCAATTAAATATTATTCTACCATGTCATTTGGTAAATAAATTTAGTCAATAATTTTGTAAATCTAACAATTTTTTTTAATAAAAAATGTGTAGAAATACAAATTTAAAAGGTATTAATATAATACAATAAAAAAATAATAATTTTTTAAAACTTAAAAATAATTTGATGAAATTTTTAAAAGGTAGAAATCAAATATTATTTAAGCTAAATCTTGATATTAATCCTCTTTTTTTAATCATGATTAAGGGTAAATATAAAATTAAAAAAATAATTGAAAATTTTGACAAAATTCGAGATAAATAATAGGTGTGTCTATTTTTTTGTTGAATTATATAATAGGTGTGTATATAGAAACAGAAGAACAGCAAACAGAATCCAAGGTGGTGGGTGAGTTTCCAGGTGGGCTCTACGAAAGATCCTAAACTTGAATCCAGAAATTGATGAAAAGCTCCGAAACCTGCACTCCTTCCTCTCCCCTGCTTGTTACTGAGTACTAGCTTTTCCTCCTCCATTGTATGACCCTTTTTGCTTACCTACTCTCTTTCTTTCCCATATCCTGCTTATATGATAATTAGTCTTTTTATTTGTAATTGAGCGAATTTGTATGCTTTTGTTTTTTTTTTGCTTTTGTGGGTTCTAATTATTGCTTTCATTTGTGAGTTCCCAATGCTTATTCAATTTTGTTGGGTAGTTTTGGACACTTGAAGCTTTCTTTAGCTGTTTTAGTCTTATATGTATAATGGGTACTTTTGATTTCCTTCTAAGATGGTCTTGGTTTAAAATTTAGCCAACAGGGGTGCATCTTGCAAACATGTCTTATTTTATGATTTTGATTATAGAAAACAGATCGAATTAAATGCAGAGCTTTTGCATTTTCCAATGTATACATTGAGTTAGCTTGGATTTTTTTATTATTTTTATTTCTTTTATTTTTTATCATGCCAAAGTGTTATCTCATTAATTTAAAAACAAAATAAAATCAAGAGTTTGCAAACAATTGGAAGGTTAACCCCATCTGCCCATTAAATGATCTTTTGGGTTTTATGATGCCTGAAATCTGTTCACCCACCAGTTTTGTTGCCCATTTATAGGAAAAGTGGGACATGTTGTTTGGAAGAATATGGAATGTGAATGGAGAAAAACATGTGGGCATATTGAAGCTGGTGAAAAGATATTTATCAGTTTCTGGCAGAACTGTGAAAGATATGGCTGAAAAAGATGGAGAACTGAGGGTCTTTATAGTTGCTGGAGAGGTTTCTGGAGATACCATTGGTTCAAGGCTCATGGCATCTCTAAAGAAGCTTTCTCCTGTTCATATCCATTTTTCTGGTGTTGGAGGGTAAGCTAGTACTTTCCCAAAATTCTAAACTTCTTCGTTGGATGGATGTAATGATTATATTCCTGCTACTCTCCCAACCACTCACTGATACTTGAAGTTTTTATTTTTCCTCTTATTTGTTTTTCAATAAAATATAACATGGATAACATTTATGCATAGTTTAGGAAATATCTGGATGCTATTCCCAACTTTTAAAAGAAGAAGAAAAAACAAATTATTTATTTTGGCCTTATTTTGTTGGGGGTATTAAATTATCTCATGTTAAGTTCAGGTTAAGTAGACTATAAACACTTTTTCATATTTGGCATGGATAAATGTGGAGCCTATTAACTTTTAATATGCCTTGCTGCATTATTTTGTAACGTTATGCTTTGATATCTATTCAGGTCCATGATGTCCAAACAAGGATTAAAATCTCTGTATCCTATCGAGGATATTTCAGTTATGGGGATATGGGAATTGTTGCCACATTTAAATAAGATGAGAGTGAGTAGTGAAATCCGAAAAATATCTTTTTTACTTTGTGAGAGGAAATGTAGGTGCAACAATGCATTTTACTTGACCTAGATATTCATACTAGAAGTTGAAATTGTAGGTGAAGCTGAAGGAAACAGTAGAGGCAGCTTTTCTGTTTGAACCTCATGTTGTTGTAACAGTGGATTCTAAAGGTTTTTCTTTCCGACTTCTAAAGCAGTTACGGGGTAATATTCACTATCTTCCTGGAGTTATAATCAATTATTGCATGTTCCTTAAGTAATAGCATGGTGTAGGAAAATGGTGGAATGCTTTTTGCAGCTAAATACAGTCAGCAAAGGTTGGATGGCCCAGTACACTTCCATTATGTGGCACCATCATTTTGGGCATGGAAAGGGGGTGAAGCAAGACTAAAAGGCCTAACTGAATTTGTGGATCATGTCTTGTGTATACTCCCGAATGAGGAAGAAGTTTGCAAAGCAAATGGACTGGCTGCTACATTTGTGGGCCACCCAATTCTCGAGGACATTTTGGAATCAAATCCTGTAAGAAACTATCTTTTATTCTGGTGTCAAATGTAGTTGATAGCTCCACGTCTGTTGGTTTGTTAGGTATACGTTTTGATTATATCTACTGAAAAATCACTTTGTAGAAGAAAATAAGGCATTTGATTACACGATTAGATGTTTGGCAGATTAAGTGCTAATGCATCAGAAGGATATGTGTTAGGGAAAGAGTGGTTCATTACTTGAATGGAAGATAGGAGGAAATTGTGATAATTTCAGAGAGGAAAATGCAATACCTACAGGTAATCTAATGAAGTTCTACTAGCTTAGTTTTCAATTTAAGCAATTAATTTGGAACATATGTAATATCCTCTACTACCTTAGGGTAATAAGTTCATAGTGTTATGTCTGAGAATTGAGGTGCATTGGTGGAGCTATGTAAACTCTGTTCGTATTTTCTCTCCACAAATTCTTTGGAAAAAATAATACAGTTAATTTTTTTATTTTTTTATTTTAATTTTTTATCATATAAAGATCTCCCTTTAATGATTTATTTATTTTGTTTTTGAAGAGGCCACGGTGATTTCCTTGCTTCCTGGAAGCAGATTACAAGAGGTCACTAGAATGCTATCTATCTTTGCAAACACTGTGGAACTATTAAAGCAGTCCTATCCTGAGGTGGTGACTGTCATCCACATTGCTCCTAACCGACATGTGGAGAACTACATCACTGGAGCTGTTCATAAATGGCCTGTGCCTGCAATTTTGATTCCAGGAGGCTCCCAACGTCTAAAATATGATGCCTTAAGTGTAAGTAAAGAATTATTTTATTGACGAAAATAGTCTTGAGTGGTAAAAATTATCTCATCATATTTGTATTGCGAAGAAAGTCTTATTTATTAATTCCTGTGGATACTGATGAAGAAGCACCCTTTCTTGGAACTATGCTTACAACCCATAATCGTTCAATCAGATAAGTTTTGGCAAAAAAAATGTGAGAAGGCAGTTTTTTTGGGATTTTGCATGTCTAGTCAGATGCTTATACTTGCATTTTAGAGTTGATGGGTTTACTTGCCATGTAGCAAAGTCCACTTTCACCAATTTTATTGTGCAGTTTAAATTTGAAATGCTTCAATTAGATGCTTTAATGAATTGTTGATGTAATTAATAATTTATAAGCTGTTTTTGCCATGTGTTGGGTTTAATAAATATAAGCTTTTTCTGGCACTTCTTCTTCTTCTTCCTCGTCTTCTTTTATTTATTTAAATATTTATTTTGAGGTTTATTTTCTGATTCTGTTAACAAAACAACTGCGGAATTGGTGATTTCTCTCTTGAGTGGGTAATACCAATACTCTTGACAAGGAAATCCAACATTTTTTGGATATAGGTGCCTTTGGATTCTCCTAAACCAAGTTTTAAAACTCAAACATGGAATATGTCTACTTAAAGAGCTGGTGAGGCCCTGAACATCTAACATTAACAGGGGTATGGCTCTAGATATGTCAGGCTGAACTGAATCCATGTTTTGTAACTATGCAATTAAGATAATACATACTTCTTTCAATGCCAATCTTGCCCATACTTGTTACTCAAACTGAGTCCAAGTGGACTTCACTTTACAGGCGAGTAGGGTTGCATTATGCACTTCTGGTACAGTTGCTGTGGAGATGCAGCTTGCAAGGTTGCCATGTGTAGTTGCTTATCGAGCGCATTTCCTTACAGAATGGTTTGTCCAATATAAAGCGAAGATATCTTACATCTCCCTCCCCAATATTGTCCTGAATTCAGCTGTTATTCCCGAAGCTCTCTTTGGAGCATGCACACATACAAAATTGGCTCCATTGCTCGTGTAAGATTTTTGTTTTCTGGTTTTGGTTTTTGATTGAATGAACCTTGTTAGCTGAAATAAAGAATATGTTATGGGTTATTATCCCACTAAAATGATCGAGTACGTAAAATGTAATTTACACCATTGTAAAAATAACCGGAGTTTCATGACCCATTGCAGTGAACTGATACACAATGATAGCCTCCGAGAAAAACAGATTGCTGGTGCAGAAAAGTTTATCAGACAACTTTATCCTTCAGAAAAAGCTGCAAATAACTTGGTTTCTCAGGATTCAAGATGGAGTTTCCCCATTGACACGCCAAGTATGATAGCAGCATCCAGTATTTTGTATCATGTAAAGCCATGATTTCTGTTTGCGATCATGTAACCGATATTTCTTCGAGTCCAAAATGTTTTCGTTTCTCATTCTAGTTTTTCTTTTTTCTCTAGGAAAACTTATAAACATGTAAACTGTTCCATTGCAACTTGAAGAAACTTTCTTCCCAGTGAATACCTTTGAACCAGTGTACTGGTATTTCCAACCACATGCCTAAAATGAAACATGTCATAACACAGCATATGTATTTTCCATTGATTGATTAGCTATTTTTATACTTGATTATTTTAAACTTAATATTAGTTTTTACAATAAGACTATTGCCTGTTTGATATAGCTTTTGTTTCTTTTTTGCTTTTTCAAAAGTGCTTTATGAAGAAGCTAGTTTTTATTGGCTTTGGTTAAAAAGGCTTTTGGAAGCCAAAAAGGCTTTCCAAAAAGTATCCAAAAAATTTTCAGAAACAGTTTTTGAACTCTAAAAACTGTTTTTTGTTTCTCAAAAGCTATGGCAAACACGACTTAAATAAATTATATATTTTCAGTCCAATGACCTAAATGAAAGAATTAAAAATAACTAGTAACTAATAAAACAATAATATCAATATTATGGTATAAATTTAACTATTTGCTATAATAATGATAAAAGAACAAAAGTATAAGAAAATAATAATGATAAAAAACAAAAATGCAAGAATATAGGGTCTAATACAGGACTTGGCAGCTTAGTTACTTGGCGAGTACTCCAAGCTCAATGTGCATCACAGGCTTAAAAGGTTGAAGGCTTAAGACTAGCTCCACTCAAAACAAACTCCTTCAATTGCCACCAAAAAACAAACAAACCAAACTTGTTATAAATAGTAAATCACACCCTTTAAAATCCCAACTCCATCTTCTTCTTTTTTCCCACTAACTATATAATCTACGCTGATCCTCTTTGCCAAACCCTCCAAATCTCCCAAAATAAAAAGAACCAAAACCAAAGCCTTTTCAATTTTTATTTACTTTTTCCATTTTATAGCACTCTCTTTTCCAAAATTTACATTTTTGTCCTTTGCTAAGAAAATGTCAATATCTAGAGGAGGAGTTGTCCTGATGTGCTTTGGGACGCTATGTGTTGGACTGTGGTTGATGGAAGTGGCGGAGGCCGAGCACTCGGAGTACGTGGACATCCACGCTGTCCACCGCGAAGGCGGCGAGGGATGCAAAGGCGGGTCGGGGGGTCCGAACAGAGGGAACCAATGCGAGGAAGATGAAGGAGTTTTGGATGTGGACGATGATGTGGATGACACTTATAAAGTTGTCAACAAAGTTAAGGTTTCGCTGTCGGGAATGGGGAAATTGACGGCGCCGGAGAGCTTGATGGAGGAGATTATCGATGACGAAGAAGGTGATCTGGAGCATAATGACCGTGTCATTATATTGGGACACTGATCGGAGGAGTTTATGACTACGTACTATCTTTTTTTTTTTTTTTTCTCTTTTTGTGTGCGTGTTTTGCTGGCCATTGATGATGGAGCTTCTAATTAGCTGCTTGAATTGATTCATTTATTTTGTTTAAATGAACGAACTGGTTGCTTTATTGCAGATTTTTTTTTTTTTGGTAATTGGTGTTTGTTAGTGTTCCTAAATTAAGAATTCAGTGCTTTCTTATTTTTTCTCTCATAAAACTTTCAAATATTGACCATCATATAATTCCTTTAGCTGTCATCTCCTACATGGATCTAGATATTCTCTTGCACACTGCAAGTTTTCATAGTGAATAATGCGGGTTTGTTTTATATTTTCTACATTTATATCATTAAAGCTTTGTTTTGTATATATATGGAAGATTTAAAATAAAAATAATTTTATTTTATTATAATAAAGACCATCGTCCATTAAATATAATTTCTGATAAATTTAAAATTTTTAACACAAATTTTATTTTTAGTGACGATATATTCAAAGTCACTACAAATATACTATACTCATATAATTAAAGTAAGAATATTCTTATTATAGAAGTTTTCATAATATATAATTTTATAATATAGATATCCGAATATCTGAATTGTCACTGAAATTATTTTAATATTTTAGTATCTTATAGAATTATTATTTTTATTCAAGAAGCACTATAATCAATTTTAACACTTAAAAAAATAATATTCAGTCTAATTAATCAATAAAATTGAACAGAGCTAAGACATCTAAAGTCTAAACATTAACCTTCTAAACAAACTTGATCAGAAGCCCTAAGTTTTCAAGACCTTGTCAACAAATGACCATTCGACTCTATTGTAAACCTTTTTCAAATCAATTTTTCCAACCACGAAGCCATCAATTCCTTTACACTTTTTAACTTTGTGAACAATCTTATGAACTAACACGGTGTTGAATTTAGAGGCAATGAGCTTCGAAATAGTCTCGTAAGTAAAGTTACACAAGCTAATCAGTGGATAATGTTTTAATTAACTTTCGGGATCAGCATTAAGAACATCTTATTCAGCCCCTTTGAAATTTTCCCCACTCAAACTTTTCTGAACAAACGAAACAATTTGCCCATGCTTTCTGGTATGTTTAGGCTGTACATCTCAGGGATGTTCTCAATATTTAATATTTACAAGGGTTTGGTTCCATTCATTCTTTTTCCATTTGTTTTTTTATTTTTATTATTTTACATGGAATCATGGTGCACCGAAGAGCACCGCAAAATTACTGTTTTCATTGAAAAAAAAAATATAAGTTTGAATACTTTACAACCCTGATTAAAGGGGGGGAAAAAAAAACTTGGACTTCATGTGATCGGTATATAGAAAGTTTAGTGAAATACAAAATTGATAAGTTATTAACATTATTGCTCTTACAAGAGCTAATAATTTTAGTTTTCATAAAAAAAAAAAAAAAAAAAAAAAAGCTAATAATTTTAGTTCCATAAGTTTTTATAATTTGTTGATGATCAGAGGGAGTGTCACAGTCACAGAAGCTGCGCTTGAAAGTGAAGCAGTGTAAATTTGGATTGCATATATACTTCAACAATTAAAATTCACCATTTTTAATTGTTAAACTACATTATTAATTTTCAACAAAAAAGAAAAACTACATTATTAATTAATTTGAAAGTACATAACATAAAAGCTGGTCCAGTCAAACCCTACATGGACTAGCTACTGCCCTTTTGAAAGTCAACTTCAAAGTGGTCCTAGCTAGTCCTATTTCATACTTAATTAATTTGGAGAACATTTTCGTTTTGTTTTGATTTTTTTTTTCTATGAATTTATTCATTCATTCATTTTTTTTTTTACTTTATACCTATTATATAATATAGAGGGTCTCAAATCTCTTTTCTCATCACGATCCATTGCCTGGACCTTTTCCACCACCACCTTTGCCTCCTCCATGACCTCCTCTGCCACCGCCTTTGCCTCCTCCATGTCCACTGCCACCGCCACCGCCACTGTGATCGGTTTCTTCGCTCCCTGTACATATAATTAGCAAAGTTTAGATTTATTCTTTATTAGTATGTAATATTCTGATTGCTTCATAATGCATATACGTTTATATATAGTAAACATTTCATCAAATGTGATGAGACATTAATATATACAAAATTAAATATTACATTAAATATGACAGAATGTATTTTTATAGACATAAAATTTATAGATATATAATAAAAGACTATATAAATATATTACACAATGCGTACATAATTTTGTAACTAATTAATTGGTATCACCAAATGCATAATAATGTTTTCTTATCCATATTAGAATGAAAAGGAAAGGAAAGAAAAACGTTTCAATTTTCATATAGATAAGAGTTTATAAAGTAAACCAAAGAAAGATTTAAAGAAAAAAAAAATATTTTCTTTTTCGTTTAAATCAAATTATATTTATGGTACGATTTTTGGGTGTAGTTATACTTACCTTTGTGGTGAGGCATAGGTTGATCATCAGCATCTGAGACAATTATTTGAGGCTGACCATTATAAGCGCAACATTTCTTGCAACGACCTAAAAGGCCACGAACACAACATCCTCTGTAGCAGTAACCTCTTGACTTTTCATCCTCTACTGGGTTGCTTCCCTTACCTGCAATCGTCATTTTAATTTATATAAAAGTTTTTATAATTTTTCTATAATAAATGTCATATCTATATACATATTTATTATGGTAGCTAGGAAATTTTGTAATCACATTAAAACAACTTTAAAAGTTAAGATGTTGTAAAAATCAGTTAGGATAAAATATAGATAATCAATTTATCTTAACTGATTTGGATTGCATCGATATCCTGATGTGATCAAAATTGCATTATAACATTGTTGATCATTTATATATCAAAATCTAATGAAAAGCTAATTTAAAAAAAAAAATATAATTAACCTTTTTTCTCAATGTCTCTAGTCTCTGCTACGGAAGATAGCATAGCTAGAAGAACTAGGACCAGAAAGCCTAAGAATTTGAAAGCCTTTTGATTCATTTTTCTTGCCAAGGAAGCTGAGGGAAAGTTTTGGGAAGGAGATGGAAAAGCTAGGCTTTTTGTTCCCCATTATTTAAAGCGGTGGAGGGAAACTAAAAAGATGAAGGGCATGGAGGGTAAAAGGGACTTTAACAAATGGATTTTTGTTATTAGTTTATGAATTCCATTTGACAGATATACAGAAAGACATGTGTTCGTGTAGTAGTAGTAGAGCTCACCGCCCTTTTTTTGTTGGTAAAAGTTGAGCTCACCACCTTGTTATCATGAAGTGGTGGCCTTTGGCAACTAGTGCAATTTTGTAGATAAGTTCCACATTAGTACAGGAGAAAAGCTTACATTCCACTAAAAAATAAATAAATCTAACTCATCAATTAAAACTTCGGTGATATTTTATAATAGGAGGAAATTGAAGAGTTTGTCGTCTTTGACTGAATTCTCGCTTTCTATGACAGGTTTCAATTGCGTGGATATGTTTTCAAGCCACATATAACATAGCCTCTTTGCTTTATCTTTTTGGTAAATTAGCTTCTATGCTTTATTGAAAGTGGAGTGTGTGTGTGTGTATATATCTTTTTCATATCCCAATTAATTAATGCTTGTGAAAGATCCAATCTTTAAAGTTCGATTAAGGAAAAAGTAAATACATAAAATTATTTATTTAAGTAATTTGAATTTTCAGTATTTGTAGATTTGACCAAGTGGTGAAATAATTGGTAATACATTTTCGCATCCTGATTTGGGTGAAATTTCTTATCCAATTTAGAATATATTGTAATATTCTTGTTAAAAAAATTTGGACCTTAAAAAAAAATGATTCTTTAGTTGGTAACTCATGTTTAATTATTATTTTTTTTTCTTTTTTGAGTTTCAAATGTCTAAGTTAGATACATAGCATAAATTAATTTTACTATGACATTAACATTTTGAAAATATGGCACGAATTTGGAATAAGCAAACACATTTAATTTCTTTTGCATTCAATAACCAACAATTCATTCATTTTATTTATTTATTTATATATTTTTTTTGGTTTTGGATTATGATCTAGTGGCGATAGAATGGTCCAAAACTTCCAATCCTTCAGCACTCAAGAAATTCTAATTTACACCTAGAGGAATCCCATTTTTGATGACGGTGCACTCAAAGGGATTTGAACATATAACTTTGAGCTCGATTACAAATTAATATCGGAGGACGCGATTAACCTTCTTAAGAGTTGCAATCAATTTATAACAACCATCCAGAACCAAGTTTAAGAGCGTATTGATTTTCAAGTTTGCATGTTTAATCAAGTTTACTTTTTCGAGTTAGCCCACTAAATAATGGATAGACTTTATAAATTTCTGTTGTTCTTTCTTCGCGGCATAGATTAACCCATACGTTCAATAGTGTACCAGTATCATTTTCTCACACTTAGAAAAATGTGCTTCTACTTCATATATCCACATCCATCCTTTAGGATATCTTTTATACTAACAGCAAATACTTTAATCTGCATTTTATATATATATTTTTTAAAATTCGTACATTTTACCGACATATCCTTAGACATGTTCGATATATTTAATTTACAATCGACTCAAAATTATGTATGAGTTGGAACTGAACCGCTGTGTAGCTAGCAAATAGCTTGCTTTATGACACAGTTTCAATTTGGCATGATAGAGGGTTTGGACTCCATTAAGTAAAAGCTACAATATATATAAGAGTTCAATATTTAACAGAGCACCATAATTATTAGTTGGTAATTGGTTTTCATTCAAATTATTTTTTAATGCCGAATCTACTAATACATAATTAAGCGGCCATATATATAACATCATCCGTGATGACGAGTAACATTTTATTAGTTATACAAGTATAAAAGCCGCAGTACTAGTAGTGTGGCTTGAATTTAGTTTGTGCACGAACAGCCTCGCCAGCATAAGAGCAGCACTTTATGCATCCTATTCCATATTTACCAATAATGCAGCAACCATAGTGGCAAGTCGATCCCTCTCCTCCATCACCATGATGATCTTCTTTGTATTCACCATTTTTTGTTGCCACTGCATCCTCTGCACATGTTTTTGATGCATATATAAGAAATTAACACAATAGCTTAGCTTAATTATAGATAATATGCCAAATTCACTATAATATAGTACTGATTAGTAAGATAATGATAATATTATTGTTGTTGTTGCAAAGGGATTGAAGAAAGTATTCAGTAGGTCCGTCCTATATATATACATGCATAAGATCTCTCTTTCACAACCACAAAAGTCCTGTACATGGATCGCACATGTACTTGTGAAGGGAGTCTCTATGTAATTAAGGCGGGCCTATTGAATAATTCATCAAAGGAGCTAAGACAATAAGCCGTAAATTAATAATCAAACTCACTGCTTTTAGCATGGAATTGGGAGGAACCATGTGGTAGATCCCTAGCTGCTGCTGCTGCTACCGCTGAAGAGATGAGAAGAAGAAAGACTAGTGCTAAACTCAGGAGAGGAAAAGCCTTGGGAACCATCTTTCTAATCTCTACGCAACTTAAAGCACTTCGTTATATCAAATGAATGTCATTCTCATTACCATTTATAGGGAGTATAAGATGTTTTTTAGTGCCATTAATTCAAGAAGTGTATTCCTACTTGGAAATTTATTTAGTTGGTTGTTGGTTGCCGATCGATTTGATCTTCAATTTTTGCAAATCTTATCTCATCTCTCAAATTAAATAAATTCTATACATACATTTTGACCATATATATATAGTGTTATTAGCATTTCGATATATATATATATGTATATTTTTTTTAAGAGCAGTTTGATATTTTTGACTTTTAAGGTTTTGCAACTTAAATTTTTAAATTTTCCGTTAAGCAATTTAAACCATCGAATTTTCAATTTGTTTCAATTTAGATCTTTTAATTTGACTTTTGACTAATATAATTTAACTACCATCACACATAAGCATTATTAAATTGTATAAAATTTAAAACTAAAAAAATATTAACGTGCAAAATTTTAAAAGTAATAGTTTTTAAAATCTGCATTCAAGTGGGGTGCATCAACTTTTTATTTTATTTTTATTTTTTATAATAATAAAGGATACTAAAGCATAAAATTTTAAAAATACTTTTAAGATTTTACATTTTAATATTTTTTAATTTTATGATAAAATTTAATATCATTCACGCGAGACACTTGTTAAATTCAGTAGTCAAAAATCAAATAAGGCCAAATCAAAACAAATTAAATAATTTAGGGCCTAAATTTTTGAGTCTAAAAGTTAAAAAGCTAAATGATGAAACTATGAAAACTCAAAGGTACGAAAGTGCAATTATTTTTATATATATTGTAAGTCTCTCATCATGACATTCTGATGGATTTTGGTGCAGACTTGCATCACGCAAAATAATTTTCTCCGCAACATATTATGTGACATGAATTTTTTCCTTTACTATATGTTGCGATGTGAGTCCGTACTAAATCTTATCAAAAATGTCCTAATTAATGAGAGACATATAATATAGGTTGTGTGTGTATATTAGTTTGATGTATAGAACCATGTGATGCTGGTCGATTTCTGGCCATGGAAGAGCTTAATTTGAAGGCGTAAGCACAAAGGTTCATATATGATCGAATCTGCCAACTATATGACAAATTAGACCGACATATATAATAATATTAGCAGATTAATAGTCATCATGATCTCACGTATTTTTGAAGAGAAAAAAGATAGCAACTAAGTAGGATAACTTTCTTTACTCTTCCTAGCTTTTTTGCAGATGAATTTTCCATTTGGAAAAAAAAAAAAAAAAGAAAGAAGGGCAANAAAAAAAAAAAAAAGAAGAAGAAGAAAAAGAAAGAAGGGCAACGTCTTCTGTCTTTGATTTCGGGCCTACTAAGCAATTGGGATCTAAATAGTATGAGCAATATAATCAATTTTATTCTAAGACAACTAATAACTAATAAAGGTGATTCTGCTTTTTGCACTCCATAAGAAAGCAAATTATACACAAACACATGAGTGTTTGGTAATTGTAAAATTAAGTTAGTAGAAATATAAATTGTTTGGAAAAGTTGCTCTCACCATGCATATAGGTGTCCTTTTGAGATTCTTGAGAAATCAGTTATGCAGGTTTTCTAAAACAATTCTATCTTCAATTTGTAATACAAAATTTAATTTAATTACTTTGAAATTCTAAAATTTCTATTATATATAAACCAATTAGTATTGGAGAAAAATTACTTTAGTAAGTGTTAAAATATATAATTTAAATCATATACATTCACTTTTTATCAGTTTGAACAATAATATAAAATTATAGTATATGCAGCCTGAGAATTGATGCACCTTCATTTATGGTTTTCAATGTGTGGTTCAACACCTAGAAACTGAGTTCTGGAAATTAGTTTTCCAATAACTTTTCCTCATCTTTTATTTATTTATTTATTTATTTATTTATTCAAATTCTTTTGTTTTTCAAATTTTCACTTTATTCTCTTTATAACAGTACCCACTGAGATGTTAGTTTACCATTATCAGATTGATACTTGAATTATTGCCTCCAAAAAATAGTGGATTTATCATTGACCTATCCTAGTAGAAATTCTTTTCCTAGGTTATTATATCATATTAGAATAATCTTTTATATATATAGCTTGCGTATTTAATTTAGTATAGCGGTTTGATTGTTTTGGCACAAATAGTTTTTTTTTATAACAACATTAAAAATTAACATCACTCAAAATAATTTATTAAAAGCATATGTCTTATCATTACACTAATCGTGTAATTTGAGACAATATATATGTTACTTTATATATTCACAAGCAGAACTAAGGGACAAAGAGACATGTCCTATAATTTTATTTATGTATGCTTCTTATATATATATATATTTAATATTATTAAGAGGACTGCTTTAGTTGTGAGGTTTGGCTTCAGGTTCAGTATCAACAGCTTCACCAGCATAAGAACAGCACCTTGATCAGCTTTTTCCTTTACGCCTACAACAACCATAGTAGCAACCGCCGCCGCCACCACGGGCAGAATAACCACCTCCACCATGGTCGGGGTAGCCGCCTCTGCCACCACCATTATAACCACCTCCACTTATATCCGCCTCGACCTTCATTAATTATATCCACCACCAGATTCACCATATTTTGCTCCATTCAACTCATTGGTATCTTCTCTCTTGCATCCATATATATGTCCAATGAAGACAAAGGCGTTTAGTTCAAATATTATTTTAATTAAGCAGAAGTATTAAATTCTACTAGTATCAATATATACAATTGATCTCACATCATGACCGTTAATTTTTTTCAAATCAGGTATTAATTTTTTTATATTTAATTCTATTACTTTGTGTAAAAAAATAATAAACCCTGATCTAAATATAAAAAAT
The DNA here is from genome assembly GCA_003254975.1 of Ochetophila trinervis. Lineage (NCBI taxonomy): Eukaryota > Viridiplantae > Streptophyta > Magnoliopsida > Rosales > Rhamnaceae > Ochetophila > Ochetophila trinervis. The sequence goes on from QANX01000036.1 coordinate 46,319, forward strand.
AAATAAATAAAATCAAAAATCATAATTTAAAACTTGATTTTAAAAATAATAAATCATCCTGACTTGAATTTCATTGTAAATATTATATATATATGGTCCATAAAATGTTATATATTAAAGTAGTTTTGTGGTTCCAGTTTTGGAATTACGGGTATTAATTAATAATTTGCTATTTATTATTAAACCATAAAATAATGTTCTTCAACATTATTAAACTTTCACATTTAATGAAATATTAAACCATCTTTATAGTTGGCTACATAGAAGTAAAATTGGCAAATTATATACGATAATATTAATTTATTTTTTATTTGTTTAATACTAAAACTTTAGTCAACAAAACTGAACCCTAACAGCTAATTAAATTGTCATTGAGTATGTAGATTACGCTGATTTTTTTTTTAAAATTAAAAATTAAACGCATTTCTTTTTTGCCTCCATTTAGTCCTGTATTATATCATTATCATATACTAATGAACAAAATAGCCTACTAGATCAAAGATGTGCATGTATATATATACTTCATATCCACATAACTAAATTTTCCATCGATTTTATAAAGAAAGTCATGAATTGAAATTTAACTCATATAAACTTGGTCATATCATACCATGTGGTTTATTATAATTAAGTTGGAAATAACAATTATATATGTAAATATAAAAAAATTTCAATGAGGACGTACGTCCACAATTCAAATAATTTGCGGATCAAGAGTTTTTCGTTTTAAAAACAATGATTTTGCTTAACATGCATGTTGATTACATCTTTAATCCAGTACTCTATTGCATTTCTAATGAACATTCTAAGGAAGGGTTCATCATACATTACAAGTTTCTTTTTTTATATACTTTTCAACATATCCATATTTATATATATACTTAGCAGTAATTTTCAACAGAACAGTGAAAAAATTGCCTTAAGCATTCAGATTTATAAGAAAAAGTAGTTTTTATATATAAACTTTAAGCCTTAATTATTGCCTCAATCATTGTTTATAAGGCTAACACTTGGTGTGCAACTTAAGTAAGTTATGCACATCCACACTGGAAGGGATTATATATATATATATATATATGTCTCACATGGGATAACTTGATAGTTTTAGCATCAAGATCTAATTTGTTAGCCTTTAATTAGCTTCAAAGCTTAAGATTTAAAATGAATTTGAGAAGATTTTAACTTGCAGATTAAGAAACTAAGAACAGAGTAAAGAGAAAGAGAGAAAGAAAGAGAAAGAACAAAATCTTTGTATTGATAATATTGTGTTAATTGTATAAGAAAAGCTTTAGATCTTGTTTATATATTGTACAAGTCTGAGAGCTACACAACCACACAGGTCTTACATGTGATGCATGTGTGCTGTATAACGAACCAGCTCACTAACTATCTTTCTAATAGAAAGCTAACCTTTCTTAACTAATCAATCTTACATGGCAAGCTTAATGAAGCATAGTGAGATCTGTATTACACTAACAACTCTCACATCCTCCCTCAAATTAAGCTTCCACCAACTTTAAGAATATCAACTTGTTAAACTAATACCAAGTTTTGACTTAAGATAAATGAACCTGGTGTGCCCAATGCTTTTGTAAACACGTCAGCAATTTGCTCTTCAGTAGGCACATACCTAATTTCCATCACTTTGGCAAGAACTTTGTCTCTAACATAGTGTATATCAATCTCCACATGTTTGGTTCTAGGATGTAATACTGGATTGTAAGCCAAAGCTACTGTTCCCAAGTTATCCGACCAGATTATTGGAGATGGTAATTTGAAACCAAGTTCAATTATCAACTACAACAGCCAACTTATTTCTGTAGTAATGTTTGCTAAGGCTCGATACTCAACCTCTGTGCTACTACAAGCCACCACTGACTGCTTTTTGCTACTCCAATAGATCAAATTGAAACCCAAAAAGACACAGTAGCCACTACATGACCTCATGTCATCAAGATTGCAGGCTCAATCACTGTCTGCAAATCCATGAAACAAAAGCCTTTGAGGTTCAAACTTTTTCAACAGAACTCCATACTCAATTGTACCTTCAGATATCTCAAAAGTCTTTTGCAGGTTTCCTAATGAACAATAGTTGGAGAGTGAACAAACTGGCACAGCTTATTGACTGCAAATGTGATATTTGGCCTAGTAATGGTCAAATATTGCAAAGCCCTCACTACACTTTTGTATTGCTCAGGCTGTTTGAGAGGATCTCCATCATGTATTGAGATCTGTTTGCCTGTTAACATAGGTGTAGAATATGGTTTTGCTTCATGTATCAGTGTCTTGAACAAAAGATCACTTGTATATTTTCTTTGAGACAGCTTGATGCCTTGACTTGTTCTCTTAACTTCCAGACCTAGAAAGTAGCTCAAACTTCCTAAATCTTTCAAAGAGAAAGTGTTGTTTAGACCAAGTATAAGATCATCAATGAAATTGACATTTAAACCTATGACTATCAAATCATCCACATAAACCAACACAAAACAGTGAATTTAATTTTTGTTGTACACAAACAGAGAACTATAAACCACTGATTCCACAAACCCTCTGTCAAGTAAGCTGCCCCTGAGTTTGTCAAACCAAGCTTTAGGAGCCTGTTTCAGACCATATATTTCCTTCTCAAGCTTACACACAAATGTAGGATTGGTTTTGCTAACATAACCCTGTGGCTGTGCCATATATACAGTTTCTTGAAGACTCCCATTCAGAAAAGCATTATTGAAGTCCAATTGCCTCACTGACCAATTGAAAGTCACTGCCACAGTAATTATCACTCTTATTGTTGATGATTTTACAACAGGACTAAATGTTTCAAAATAATCAAAACCAGGTTTTTGATTAAACCCTTTTGCTACCAATCTTGCTTTGTATCTTTCAATACTCTCATCTGCCTTGTACTTGATTCTATACACCCATTTATTCCCTACAACATTCATATATGGAGAATAAGGAACTAGAAATAAAAGTACATGTGTCAATTAAGGCATTATATTCCTTGTCCATAGCTTCTTTCCACTCTGAATGCTGCAGTGCAAGAGTTGTTGTTTTTGGTTCTGACACAAAAGCAGTTCCTAGATTTGGTGGTGATACTTGTTGACTTTGTTGAGATCCATATTCAGTTTGCTGTTGTACTACTGAACCACCATTAGTAGGAATATTTGCAAACTGTGTAGCTTTAGACTGATAAGCTTTTGGTTTCAGAATGCCATTCTTTGATCTAGTAATTATAGGATGTAAATTTTGTGAAACTGGTAACTCAATATGCAACTGAATGCCTTGATCAGTACTTGACTCCTTAGTAGAAGTGAAATCATCAATTGCAGATACTGAAGTGTCAGAGTTGAGTTTATTTGAACCCAGTGATATGTTTTCTACTGAATTTGGAGTCAAATCAACAAATGGAGTATTGAACTTTGAAGTATCAGCAAGTATATGCTCATGATTAACTTCAGATGACATATTATGATCAACCAAATGTGTTGAGGTAGACAAAGAATCAACAAGTGGACTAGCCAATTTTGGAATTTGACCATCTGTGTGTTTGGTAGTGACTTCAACTGCTATATTAGGATCAACTAAACTTGTTGAGACAGATAACCTGGCAAAATCCTCATCTATTGACAATTTTGACACAGAAGTGATTAAATTGCCATTAGTCATTCCAATAATTTCTAAAATTGAGTTATGATTCATTTATTCTAAACAATGTTGAGCACCCTCATTGATGTCATTTGTAGCAGAAGACATTTGTGATACAAGATTAATTATAGGTAAAGGCACACAAGTTGAATGTAAAGGCATAGAATTTGCAATATCATTCAACTTGGATTTAGCACACAAAGACTGTAAACCAGTAGAAAAAGGAAACTCATTTTCATTAAACTCTACACTATTTGAGATATAGATCTGTAGCCTTTATATCCTTCTACATAGCCAAGAAAAATGCACTTGTCCATATGAAATTGAAACTTTGTAGAGTGAAATGGTCTTAGATATGGAAAACATGCACACCCAAAAGACTTTAAGCCTGTCATAATCTGGAATCTTGTTGTAAAGCTTCTGATAGGGACTTTGAAACTCCAAAATAACTGAGGGTAACCTGTTTAGTACAAAAGTTGTAGTCTCAAAGGCCTCCCACCAAAATTTGAGTGTCATGTTGGCTTGAGCTAACAAGCGTAGTCCAGTTTCAACAATGCTTCTATGCTTTCTTTTAGCCCTTCCATTCTGGTTGTGAGTATGAGGACATGAATGCCTAAACACAATTTCATGTTGCTTTAAATGAGGCACAAAACTTCTGTACTCTCCACCCCAGTCAAATTGCATTGCTTTTACTTTGAATCCAAACTGTTTTTCAACTAATGCATGAAAGAAAACAAAACTTTGCAAAGCATCAAACTTGTTTTTCAAGGGATAAATCCAAGTATATCTTGTAAAATCATCCACAAAATTGATATAATATTTATATCCTTCTTTTGAAACTGTAGGAGAGGGACCCCATAGATAAGTGTGTACAAGTTCTAAAGGAAATGTTGACTTTGTTTCAACTTTTGGAAAATGATTCCAATGTTGTTTTTCTTGTTTGCAAGCATCACAAAAGGCTAAATCTGAACCAATATCATTCATCTTGGAATTACAAGTATTCATGACTTTCTTCATTACAGGCAAGGCACAATGCCCTAATCTTCTATGTAGAGTGTCAATGGACAGCTTGTCAACTGACTTATGTACAGACAAAACAGTAGTTTGAGTACAGGAATTAGACTGATTATGTAAATTCTGTAAAACAGTAGTAGATGGTAACTTCTGAGAGACTTGACTAAGTTGAGATCCATTCTGCAAATTTACTGATCCACTTGCTACATTTATTGCTGTAGGTGCTCTTGGAAGATGATAGGCTGCAACTTCTAGCTTGTAGAGACCTTCCTCCAGTAAGCCTTTAAGGATTGGAACTCCCTGCTGCTTGTGCTTAACAATACACAAGTTAGTGTGAAATTCAACACTCACATTATTATCTTGTGTAAGCTTTGATATGCTAAGTAGATTCTTTGCAATAGTAGGAACTACTAGTATATTTTTCAACAAAACACAGTTTTCAGAATACCCTTTAATTACTGTATTACCAATCCCAGTAATTTTGATTCCAAGTCTATTACCTACCAAAAGCTCACCCTTACCATTGTAGTCCATATGCTGGAGCATATGAGAGTTGTTCGAGACAACATGGTTGGTTGCTCCACTATCCAAGTACCAGCTTGGATCTCCAACGGGAATTGGAGTTATGAAGTTGTTAGCTAAAGCAGTAGGAGTAAATGACTTATCTGAAACATGTGCAAAGAAATAATTTGGATTAGCAAAAGCATTAAACTGAGAGTGTCCACTGCCAGCGAACTGTCCTCCAAAATTTGGAAAAGTTGTTAGCATAGCCTGAGTAGGAAACCCTATACTTTGAGGAGACTGATATCCATTTGCATTGAGCATTGCTTGTCCACCAAACTACCCCATATGATTCATATGTGATGGATGAATGCCAGCAAAGTTAGAGTATTGAATCAAATTACTAGTAGGCATCATAGAAGAGTTAAGTCCTGACTCTGACACAGGGTTAACAGGATTGCCAAATTTGAAATAGCAAACATCAGTTGTGTGACCTAACTTCTTACAGATTTGACACTGTGGTCTGCCAGGCTTATTTCTTCCTTTAAACTTGTTTTTGGCTTTTTTAAACCCTCCATTGTTGTCAAACTGATTAGTTGAGGATTCTTTTGACAGATTTGTATTGTAAGCACTTTTTGCATTAAGACTGGATCTATCTGAACTAATGTTACCAGTTTCTAGGTCTTCATCATCTTGAGTTGTATCCTCTATTCAGAAAGTTGACATTTCGACTTTGCATTCATTAGATTTACAGAGTTAGTGAAGTGTGTGCCTAAATCAACAGTGGTAGCAGTGTTCAAGATTTCAAGTCCACTTTCATAGTAAAGTAAGTGTTGCTTTACCTCTTCAAGACTTGGCAGAATTGGTCTTGTTATTAAATTCACTACCACTATTTCATACTTAGATCCAAGTCCTCCAAGGATACACGAAACAAGATCATCTTCAGTAATGAATTCACCTCCTGCAATCAGCTGATCTGCCAGAGTTTTCATCTTCAAGAAATATTCAACAATTTTTGAAGTTCATTTTTTTGTGCTTTGTAGTTGAACTTTCATTTGAATCTGATTCATCTTTGATTTTGAGGCAAAGTTTAACTCGAGAACTTTCCATACTTTCCTCGAAGACTTCAAGCCAATGACTAGGTTTGCAATTGATCTTGAAATTGCAGTAACAAGCCATCCCATAAGTAACTGATCTTGTAATACCCATATTTGCTGCTCATTAGTGAAATTGCTAAGGATTTCACTATCAACATCACACTGTAACTTGAGGATTAATTCCATAAATTTTGGTTCATCTTTCAACACGAATTTATCTAACTTGTTACCAATTAACAATGCTAGAATTTGTGTTTTCCAGATTATGTAATTTTCAGGATTCAAATGTTGGATTGAGCTCGGAAAAGGTGAAATTGTGATCAAGATCTTACTTACCAAATGCGTTGTTGTTGATCGTGATTCTGTAATATCAACATTAAGTAAGGCTCGAGCTTGACTATCACTGATTTATGTGTTTTTCATTGCTACAGCTATTGAAGCTCTGATACCATGAGAAGATTGTAACTTGCAGATTAAGAAACTAAGAACAGAGCAAAGAGAAAGAGAAAGAACAAAATCTTTGTATTGATAATATTGTGTTAATTGTACAAGAGAAGCTTTAGATTGTTTATATATTGCACAAGTCTGAGAGCTACACGACCACACAGGTCTTACATGTGATGCATGTGAGCTATATAACAAACCAGCTCACTAACTATCTTTCTAACAGAAAGCTAACCTCTCTTAACTAATCAATCTTACGTGGCAAGCTTATTGAAGCATAGTGAGATCTATATTACAAAAACAACTCTCATAGAATTGGTCATTTAATATGAGTTCAGTGAAATACAAGAATTTTATTTGGCCAAAATAAAATTATAATTTATTTTTAATTTTCAGCTTTTAAAGCTATTTAAAAATTAATAAAGAAAGTCATGAAGTACGATGTTGAAACTACCGACCTGATATAAACCTAATTATGTAGTTGGTTATAACTTCTAAGACCAATAAAGTAGACTTTGATGGTCTATGCGTGATCAATATATTCTTGCAAAAGAGGATTCTAATCGTGGACATGCGTGTAGCCTAGCTGTACTATATATTTCTCTATACACCCAAAAAAAAAATTGATACATCTTTACTACAGTATAT
>QANX01000038.1:0-18449 GCA_003254975.1 Ochetophila trinervis
TTTTTTTTTTTGCATTTAACTATCCAAATTCAACAAACCGTATCACCATTACTACATGCAGCCATTTTCGTTTGAAAAGCTCCGTTTTTTTCATGTGAGCCATAACAAAGGGGCATTTTGTGTATTTTCACTTCCAAACTAATACTTTCTCTTTAATTTCTCTTCCAACTCTCTTCTTTTCCTCCATTAAAGATTTCTTAGATTTCTCATGCCCTACCCACTGCGGCCTAAATCAAAACCAACAATTCAAACATTCACTAAAAAAAAAAAAAAAATTGGGCAAAATTACGGGCAGAGCAAGAAACCCATTTGACCACCATGGACAATTCTTAGTGGTTTCTTTTGTTTCAGTGCTTTTTTTGTTTAATTTTTTTTTATTGGGTTCAAAAATCAGAGAGAAAGATGAAGAGGGGTCATCAAGATGGTGGTAGTTCAAACAGTGTTCCTGTGGGTAAAGTGTAATGGATTTAGCTCAAGAAGATGGGATTTCTCATTGCCATCGATATTCCTAATCTCCGTGGTGATATCACGGCGATGCAAACGGCGTCGTTCTGGATAGCTGAAGAGCATGTGTAAGGTCTTGCGAAGGCGTAGGTGGATGACCGAACTGAGTGATGGGCTCCTGGTAGGGCTTCAGGCGCCGCCGCATTGAGTGGCTAGGAGCTTAAATTTTTGCAATGTGGCCATTAATTTAGAGTTTACCATCTAAGAAATGGAGAAGAATATGGGGAAATTTTATTTTTCACAAGTGAAACGGTTGCTTGTTAGAGAGAGAGAGTAAACTTTGATATGAAGCCTTGTGGATTTAGCTTTGAGGTCTTTTTTTCTTTTTAGTGTTTGGAGTGAGAGAAAATGGCTGTGAATTGCATTTTTGATGTAGAGAAATAGAGGAATTGGAGTGGAAATACTGACAGTTTCTCATATTAAAAATAAAAAAGAATGTGAGAGTAATTGAATACAAACATAATGTGAGAAGTCTAAGAGATCTTTAATGGAGGAAAAAAAAGAATTGGAAGAGAAATGAAAGAGAGAAAGTATTAGTTGGGAGTGAAAAGACAAAAAGTGCCCCTGTGTTATGGCTCACGTGCATTTCACGTGAGAAAAATGGAACTTTTCAAACAGAAATGGCTACAGATAGTAACGATGATACGGTTTGTGAGTTTGGATAGTTAAATGCAAAAAATAAATAGATTTGGTATCCATTTGTAAAATTCGATAAAGTTTAAGTATTCTCAGTGCGAATTATCCAATAATATATTTATAGTTTTATAAAAATGAGAATGAATTAATTAAGCTTCTAAAAGATAATAGGTTTTAAGTCTAATGAATCAACTAATGAATTGCATAGTTTGTCCAAAGTTTCATTGCAAAAATCAGTAAACAAGCCGTGTTTAGTTCCTTGCTGACACAACTAAACTTTATAAGTGAATTATACAATATTATATTAGTATTTTCGTTTGGCATGGAATTCCATATGCATTTATTGTGCAGCACGCTCCATAAGGTGGCATTTTTATTGGAAAAAAAGATTATACTCTCGGAGTTCGGTAAACTCTATCACATTGATGTAGAACTCATATATGTGGATCTCGGAGAATACCAAACCCTAAGACTATTGAAGATTTACTCGGATTTATTATATTTTGTCATATACTTAATAGTGGACTTCGTCCACAGTAAACAGACTATATATTTGGTACCTATTTGTAAAACAGATAAAGTTTAGATATGTTTAGTGCGAATTATCTTATATTATTTTATAGTGTTTTAAAATGGGATAGATCATGTGAGTAATATATGATTTTTGTCTTATGGATAAAATAGCATGCTTCTGCACTCGTTGTAAGCTGACTTTTGCTTTCTTGAAGAGGGATATGTACTGTTTATTGGTGCTTGCTTTGCAAAAACAAGGAGAGAGAAAGGTTGGAAAGAGATTGTGTCCTTTGGTAGTTGTAGGTGTTTAATCTAAGCATTAAATCTGGGCATTTATGACTGCTGGTCGTTTTTCAATATATGAAGGTAAATGATGAAGTCTTACTCATTAAATACAAGTTTGCGACTATGTATTGATCATTAAAAAAAAAAAAAAAATTTAAGTGCTAAATATGATTGCTTATTAAATAAATGAAAAGCATGTAGATTGTGTAATTTAGCACTAGCAGTAGCAGTAACGCCTATAAAATCTACTAAAAATTGTACTTGGAGTATGGGCTACTGAAATTTGATTCAGTGTGTAAGGATATTAATGCGAAAAAGATTTTGTGACATAATATATTTTGAAGCCGAAAATGATATCGTTGGACTTGATTTTTGTAGATTGTTGAATCCACTGGCTTTTGAACAAAACTCAAGCGACTCTGTTTCCTGAAATTTAGGCTTGCTCTGTTTTGAAATTTGCTAATAATTAGAAAAGAAAAATAATTATTGATTTTGTGCAAGCATTAATCTTTATCATATACGTCTACATTAATTAACAGCTTGTGCCTTATGAATAAAATTTACAGTGTTAACTTCCACAGGTAGAAATTTTAGAAGTTTAATGAAAATAGTAAAATATATATGCTGACATATTATGAAGATGCTGGACTAGCTACCTATCATATGATTGTGCATTTGTTCTGAAAGTTCAGAATGACGCTTTTGGGAAAGTGAGACATTGTAAAGTGCTGCCCCTGCTTTTGATCTGTGGCTTTACGGGAATGTTTTTTTCAATAGCTTTTTTTATAGATTACTAGATAGTACCTTAACCTGACATAGAATTTCAACACTTATTTGAATTTTAGTTTGATAAGGTTTATATTGTCACCTCTATGATGTTTGTAGATTTTAGTTTCAATAGTTCTAGTTGAAAATATTTTGAGTTTACTTGGTGATCATTTATCGATCCTCTGTTATATATTCAAAGGGAGGTTTGATGCTAACTGATTATTAACAATTTAATTTGTATATTTATTTGTTGGTCAAGCTTCAATTTGAACTCTTTTATTTAATAGGATATTTGGCAGTCAATGATGTTCAATGATTTGTTACACTTGGAGTATTTTCTTGCTCGTGTATTTTGCTTAGAGTTATTGCAAAACCAACTTAGTTATTATTACTGTGACAAAGAAGGATAAATTGAATTTTGCGATTAGGCATGAGTCCCTTCTTCCAACCAGTTAACAACTTTATTTTGCATCAAATGGATGTCAAGACTACTTTCTTGAATGGAGATTTATATGAAGATGTATAGATGATACAACAGGTAGGCTTCCAAGCAATGAGAAATGTGGTTTGTAAGCATAAGTAAGTTTTTTTATGATCTTAAGCAGACTTCGAAACAGTGATATCTTCAAAACAGTGATATCTCAAATTTGTTGAAGTTATTAACAAAAATAACTTCAAAGATAATATTATTCATCGATGCATATATAAAAAGGTCAATATGAGCAGCTTTATATTTATAGTTTTATATGTTGATGACATACTATTGTGTACCAATGACTATTAACATGTTGTTTGAGACAACAGATGTTGTGTAGCAACTTTGATATGACTGATCTCGTTAAGGCTTTTTTTTGTTTGTTTTAGGAATAAAGAGTATTCAAGAAAAGGCTAGTTATATACCATAAGAAATGTCATGAATATTATCTATGATATTTTTGTAATATGTGGCAAATAGTGCTGCAAATTCATGCCATCATATTCACAAATGTCTTTAAGTATTTACCATATCCTTTATGTATGCAAATGTATAAATACTGTTAAAAGTGTCAGAAAAATATTCTAGGCATTTTCCAGACTTTCAGTGAGATTGTGCGAGGTAAATGGACAAATTTCTTGTACTGAAATAAACATGAATGATTCACAATTAATTCAAAATCGGTTCGATTTCAACTCGTTCATACCCAACTTATCCAAAAATATAAACCAATATCAAGTAATAAATGAAACTCATATAATATGCAAGCCAATATTGAGTAGCTTGTAGTTCAAATTTATAATTTATACATATATATATATTTTATAATTAATTTAAACATATATAGTACTTATAACACATAATATTATTATTTATATTTAATTTTATATTAAAAATCAAAAAAATGAAATGGATTAATAATTTAGTGATAAAAGAAAATCAAAAAATTAAATGTTCAAATTGTTTAGGTTTTCATTTTATACGAACCAAGTTGAACATGAATTTTTTATAAACGAGATGAGTCAATTTTGAATAAAAGAATTTTCAATCTTTATTTGTGGATAGGAAAGTTGAGAAAAAAAAATTTAATTTCAATACTTTCGGATTAATATTCTCCCAAAACACGTGTGAAATATATGTGGACTCATATATTTGTGTCTTTTAGCTCATTTACATTTGTCGCTGGAGAGAGTTAGATTAGAGGAAGATGAATCATTGATTTTTTTTTTCTAGCTCTCGTGGAGATTATCATTGACTTGGTATTCTGTCCACTGACTACGATATACTAGGTGGCGAGGTCGTTATGTTTTGGTTTGTGGCGCAAGAGCTTCGTGCTATTTTTTATTTTTTCTGTAAGCCCTTTCCTGTCCAGCAAATAAATAGCTGCCATTTCACTTTTAAATGAAATATAAGCCATTTAATTTAAAAATGACATGGCATCCATTTATTGGCTGCGCAGAGAATGGCACAATTTCAAGGGGACAGATGATCCGGGCGCAATTAGAGTTCACATTCTCTTTAGCTCTGGTGTTTGGTATTCATATCTGGTTCCTTCTACGAAGGTAAAGGTAGATAAGGGTCAGTTCTACTGGTGTAATAACAAAGGTTCTTCATAGGAGTACATGGAATTCGAGAGAAAAAATAACCAGAGCAAAATGCTCTCCGAGGCTTAGAAGTCCTCTAGTTCTTTGATCTCAACCCGATCAATTCCTCCGACGAGGCAGGTGCTGCGATCAATCCGTCTTTCATCATGGAGTACGGAACTGACAGAATACTGAACATTCAAAATGCACTTAAACCATCTCTCCCTTCAATAGGACAAGCAGCAACACATAAAATTTTATGGCGTTATTGATGTATTACTTTTGGAGATTCTGCAATGATAGGTTATTCGAAGGAAAGACATCTTTACAAGAAGTGGGAAGGTTGCTTGATCAATCTGTGTTTGAGTTTTCACAGGTGATAAGTACCCTTCGGTTTTTTTGAACCAGAAAAAGTTGGTTGCTTGGTCCTTTTCGGCTAGAGGATGGTGGAAAGTGAATTGTGATGCGGCTTTCGTGGAGGGCAAGGCAACTCTTGCTTTTGTTGTGAGAGATGTTGAAGGGCTTTTTATTATGGCTTTGACTAAGTTGATTTCATCTCAGTCGGTTTATGAAGCTAAATTGAAAGCAATTGAGAGCTTGCTTGGTTTGCTTCTAAAAGGTTGTGGAATAAAATTTGTTTTTCGTCGGATGCTTTGGATGCAGTGAAATTTATCTTTTCTCTTGAACCCTCGGGGTGGTGCTCTAGGGAGACTATTTTGAGCATTAGAAATGTTCTCTTTTCTAAGGGATGGAAGATTGATTGGAATGCAAGAGCTTCCAACAAGCTTGCTCACCTGTATGTTAGGAAAACTCTTTTAAATAATTGTAATTTTACCTTTTCTTCTTCAACTTTTGGTAGTCTTTTTAAAGATCTTTATGACATTTATGCCGTAGATCTCATGGGAATAAACCGTTTGTAGCCCCTTTTCTTGAACCCCTTTTGTGTTTAATAACCAATCTTAGTATAAAAAAAAAACGTAGATAAAGGTCCATCTGAAACTGATCAAAGTCATAAAATATCACATTCCCAGGTTTATATATATATATATAGTCAGGCTAATAGCTAGGATTAAATCATATATAAATGAATAATCGACCTGTCCCAGGTGCATGGTGCTCTAGCCGGAAAAGCTGGTTCATGGATCCTTTCTCACAGTGGAGTGATGTCAATATCATGAAGGCTGGACCTTAAGCAAAGAAGTTTGAAGAGTCCATTACTAACCTCCTTGACGACTGGAATTCACAGTCGAATCAGTGCAATTGAAGACGCTCGACTTGAAGTTAGAACTTCTAAGACTAGGTGCAGTCTTTACATCTGACCCGTCGATTAGTTTGCGAGACTGTCATCAATTAAGATGCATATTTTTTGGCTGTTAAAAGAGTAATTTTTGGGAGTTGCTCTAGCCGCAGGTGCTTCAACGATTGTGTATAGAGTGGAAGAGTAAAGGGAGTGAATTCACTTGAGATTTTGGGGATTATATAGTCCACTGTTGGAATACTTTATTAGTATAACTTCATTCTTTATATTCTGATGCCTACTGCTAACCATCTCATAGACACTGTATCTCTCTCTCTAATGTATACGCAGGGACAATGGAAATGATTTTTTTCTGTAAAAATTAAAAATGTTTTTGTTTTTGGAAAAATAAAAATGGTTACTAGAAAGGCATTTCTATTTCTAGTTTTGTTTTAAAAAATAAAATAAACTAAGAACAAAAACTGAAAATAAAAAATGAACATGTTACTAAAATGACACTTTAATAATGACTTATCGAGAGGATATATTTATAATACATATATACTTTTATTTATACTTTTGTATAAAAATATAAAAACAAATATACTGTATCAATAATTTAGTAATCTAAAAAAGTATTGAAATTAAATATTTAAAATTTTTAGGCTTTCAATGTAAACTTGAGTTTGATCATATATGAATAGGCAAGTTAATCTTGAGAAGAAGTTTTCAAATTTTGCCAGCTTAATCATTTTTTAAATTATGATAGCCAAGTTAAAAAATTTTAATACCCGATTCAGTTAGTATAAAATCCTACCTAGCTGCAAGAGAAAGAAATAAAAATAAGAAGGTTGGGGTCATAAAAAGAAAGAGAAGAGAAGAATAAATTATCCAAAATTTTCTCATGCACAACCAAAAGTAGCGCTTAGTATTCTCGCCTCCGATTTCAAGTCATATTAACTAGCGGTGGGCTCAGTCAGCTTTGGTTGATTTTATGCCGAATAAAAAATGTCAGTTTTTGCTTTCGTAACAACAGAAACCGACTGAGCATCATATATAATTGGTGAAAACCGCACCAATAATAATCATTCGAATTCGGTTGTCATTGGTCGGTTTAGATCTCAAGAGGGAGGGAATAAAAAAATACAGCCATAAATAAATTCATAAAGTCTCAAACATCATATTCCCATATTTACAAAGCCTCAACTAGAAAAACAAAGAAAGAAAAACCAAAAAAAGCTTCAGATGCAATCGGTAATGATGAAGTGACGTGAGAGATGAGAGCAATGGAAGCCGACAGAGATGAGATGCTGGGAAAAGAAGCCGAAGACGCAGAGATGGGAGACATAGGGAGATGAAATGTTTGGTTGAAATTGAAAGGAAAAGTCAAGATAAAAATGGAGGAGGCACAGGAAGAGAATTGGCGGCTTGGAAGGATAAATAATGAGGATTTTTTACATTTTCAGAGATATGGAGGTAATTTGGCAAAGTCAAAAAATTAATAGTTATGATTAAATCTTAGCAATGACATGGCACACTTTTAAAAGGGAAGGATTTGATTCGGTTTTTGATGTGGTTAGGTGGACATTTTTACCATAACTACAAACCAGACCAGTTCGGTCAATTTTCTTTTAAAATAAACCGAATCGAGCTGACATTGACAGAAACATAGAACAGAAGCTGAATTTCCCAATTCAGTTCGGTCGATTTCTTCAGGCTATCAATTTTTATCCAATCCTAATATTAACTAAACTCTATGTGACTTTGGGAGCTTTCAATGTCTTGAAATCATTGGCAAAGCAGCAACCAAGCTATGTGTTTTCCGAAAGTTTAAGAAATATAAAACAATAATTTTATATGCGTATATGGATGATATAGTGTAATAAATTATTTCATCATCAATCACATAACGATATTTATATAGAATCTATATGTTCATTTTATCGTTGTGTGAAATATATGCATTTAATTATAGTTTGTTGAGTTTATGTTATATGTACATAATGATACAAATGACATAGCATAATCATTACATATAATATATAGGGTTAAATACACTTTAGTATATTTTATTATTCAATTTTTTAAATTAAAATCTTTAGAATTAATTTAAATATTTAAATATTTTTAATTTTTTTAAAAGTTACAATATGGTCAAATTGGATTAGTTTTAATAGATTTTATCAAAATTAGATCACGTGAAGGCATGTGAGTCCTTAAAATCAAATTTATTAATTTTTATCAATATATTAAAATTGAAAAAAAAAAATCCAACATTTTGTGATTTGATTATAAACAATAATTTAGTAGTTGAAAATTTAAATTATCAATTTTTCTAAATATATAATTTGCTAACCAATAATTATTGTTGAAAACTAATAGTCTAACTTTTAAAAAGTTACATACAAGGTAAATGATCTCAGTTTGACAAAATCTATTATATTTAACTCAATTGGATTATATTGTAACTTTAAAAAAAATTAAAAATATTGAAATATTTTTACCACCTAACAATAATTTTTTCCATTTTAATATTGTTTTTCTAGAGTAATAATTTTTTTTTTATTTTGATTTAATTATTTTAAATTTATTATTATTATCGTTTGTTAAAATTTTAAAGGAAGGACTTTATAAAGGCAAGAACCACCAGAATTTTTTCCAGCATGCAGTGGCATAAATGGTAATTTGAAGGGATATATTGGCGGAAAGGTTATGACACGCGGCATTGGTATTGAACCCATTCATTATAAACGGACTCGGTATAGGCCGAAATCGGATGCTAAACCCATCAACCGACACTTCCATGTACATCCAACAAGAACACATATGCATGATCTAATTCAGCCATTTATCATTTCAGCGACAAGAAAGCCCAACTTCTGAAGTTCTCATGTTGAAGTATTCTAAATATAAAAAGGGAAAGAGGGAAAAAAAATCTCATGTTGTGCTGAGTCCATAATATGGTATTTTTATCTTCACCCGGCTTGCAATAGTGCACTTTTATAAATATAAAAATAAATTTCTATATCAGGATAACTCAATCACATAAATTATTATTGTTTCAGTTAATGATTTAAGTTTGGACTTCTATCTCCAATATAAAAATAAACTAATTTTAAGGTGTCTATAAGTTACGTGTCCGTTCGTTCGTTTTTCTTTTTTTTTTTTTTTAATTTTAATAGGGAAAAAAACAATTCTTTTGGTGATTTTTTTATTTTTAAAAAATAAAAAATAAAAATTTATTTGGTAATTTTTATTTTAAAAAAATTTCTATTCCGCTAAAATTTATATCCAAAATGTCAATACAAATCTTAATTATAGAGCTAAATTTTAAATATATCTCATACCATAAATAAAAGATAAAATTTTAAAAAACTTAATACAAGTACATTTAAAAAAATAAAACCTAGAATAATTCTAAATATATGCTAAACACATAAAATAAAGCATGCACAAAACTTTTTTTATGGGTATAACTTTAAATTTAAATTGAAAATTGAATATATGTTTATCTATTTTTATATTTTTTAAAAATAAAATAAAACTAGAAAAAATAGTAATAATTATTTTTTCTGCAAAAGTTATCTGCTGACATCACCTTGATGTCTTCAACCTTTAATCAGGTCGCGGGATAACTTTTTTTTTTGGTGAAAAGGTCGCGGGATAACTAAATAGTTAAACTGCCGGAATTTTCATTTGTTGGCCTTCGTTTTTGACGGATAAGCTGGCGTTCTCTTCGTCAGTTTAGGCAAAAAAAATATCTGATGTCAATTTGGTCTAATTTCAATCATAATTTAACACCCACTACCAAAAATATACACGGCTAAAAACTCAAAGTTGTCCATAAATGGTGTTTTTACAAATAAATAAACACACAAACATATTCTATTTTATTTAAAAAATGTTTTACAATAACACCTACAATGGTGATTTTGATTTTTCAGGCAAGATTGTGAGAGATGTTAAAAAATTGTAGTTTAAGTCTCGGTAAAAAAAAATAAAAAAAAATTGTAAAACTGAAAACAGAACGCAAATTCAACATTTTCAGTTTTTGTTAAAAATTCAGAAAATGGTTTTGGAGGAAAAAAAAAAAAAAAGGGGAAAACGTTTACAAAACGCATTTTTCGTTTTTGATTTAATTTTTTTTTTAAAACCGAAATGGAAAATAAAACCTACTAGATTATCAAACAAGCTCAGAAAATCATTTTCTAAGAAGCCAATACAGCTACATTTCAAAAAGAAAAAGTCCACCTTTTTTATCCATGGCGACAGAAATCCTAAACCGCTGATCTGCCATCTTTAGCCACCCTTCACAGAGCTCTAAGCTTGGGTTCAAATCTATTCCAATGGAAGGCATTCACAAAAAAAGTGCATGATCTCCAAAACTCCCTTCGTTCTCTAAACATTCAGCCAGCACATGGCTCCGCCCAACACTCAAATCCTGACCGAATCCTCTTGGGGAAGCTGCTCCTAACAAGAAGGTATAGCAGGTTCACGGTCTCTGGCATCATTGTAAAAGCATGGAGATTGGGAAATAGAGTGCATATAGAAAATCTTGAGGAAAATGTCTTCAAATTTCTATTCGGGTCGAGAAAAGACAGAGACCAAAATTTTCAAAGCAGACCCTGGTCTGGTCTATGAATGGAGTGCATCTGATTCTCAAAGAATGGGAAGAAAGCTTTCTCCATAAACCAAATCTAGTTCAAAACTTCCACATTCACAGTGCAAATACAAGGCTTGCCTCCTAAGTATATGCACGAAGGCACTGCCAAATTGGTGGGAAGCAAAATTGAGAAAATTCACAACTCTTCTCTCAATAGAAAATGCTTTTTTTCTCAAAGATACTTGAAACTTAGAGTAGACATCAACATTGAAAATCCGATTCTCGCAGGTTTTTTCTTTGAAAAAAGAGAAGGTGATGAGGTATAGATACAATTTAAATACGAAAGATTATCAGATTTCTCTTATACTTGCGGTATGCTCAACCATGTCACAGGAAGATGCATTCTATCTTCTCTGCATTCTATCTTCTTTGGCTTTAGTTTCCTCCATAAACAAAATTTGTGCCAAGATGTATGAGCCATGGCTCAAATCTAAACACCAGGGAAACCTCATTTTCATCAATCCGACGAAGGAAGAATATGGCCGGAATGTTTTAGCTGTAAAAGGGAAGGACATACAAAATGTTATTGCCTTTCAATATGGACTTTGCTACTCTAGTGCAAAACTTAGTCAATCGGCAGAGAGTTTTGACAAAGCTGATCTAATTGCAGAACTTGAGGTAGCTAGAGGAATGTGTCTGAAATTGGACACTCTGTTTGTTACACTAAATGGGCAAATTTTGGAGAAGATGGAAGACCTGCAAGCCTTTTTACTCCATCAGGTTAGGCTTTCTAACTTTGACCCCCAAGTGCTAGGCAAATAGGCTTCAGAAGTGGTCCACAATTTTGCAAATTTTAAATCTCTTCAGAGAGAGAATATAGAGGGAGTTAGTTTAGATTTATTGGGCCTGATTGGCATGGACCGGTCCTTCTTAAACTGAGCTTCATGCATCAAATTGGGGCAGCCCACCAACAAAACTACTACTAACCACAAGCGAGCCGTTTGCTCCAATAAAGGTGTATCTCCAAAATGACCCCTTTTCCTAGCTAATAAAGGTCTCCCACCAGGAAACCTTTTTTCAACAATTGAATCCTATGAACCAGTTGCTTTGAGTTCAAATGTGGATTCCTTGGAGAGAGGAGAGTCAACACCAAACCTTTCACATTCAGGGTCCTTTAACATGGAGAGAGGTTCGAGTGGCAGGAGTGAAAGAAAGAGGCTAGAAGACCAAATGTCAGAGGAATTCAAAAATCTAGATCCCCTCGAAAGGAACAGGGTTAATGTTCCAGGCCTAATCAGGGTTTTCATTAGGCTGAGGGACGGGCCTAATCTTGTCCCCTGTTTCCATCAATCTTTTATCTTGAAATTGCAGAGGCATTGGTAACAAAGATGCTTGAAATTTTCTCTTTGGATTAGTCAAGAAATATAACCCTCAAGCGCTCTTCTTAATGGAAACAAAATCTGACAGAGCTAAAATGGAGAGGATTTGTAGAAATCTTGGATATTACAACTACTTCATTGTTGAGGCTAAAGGAATTTCAGGGGGATTAGTCTTGATGTGGATTGACGAATTTCACTTTGAATGCACATGACATACTGACTGGATTATCAAAAGAGTAGTATCAGATGAGTATGGGAAATATTTATGGAGCTTATACGCGTGACATGGGACTCCATACCAAAGTGAAAAAAGGAACTTTTGGGAGGAGCTGCAATCAAGCTTGGCTTGTCAAAATCTCCCTTGGCTGTGCTGTTTGGAGATCTAAATGAAGTTGTGTGTGACCAGGAGAAATTTGGAGAGAGAAGTGTTTGAAGGAAAAAACTACTTTTAAAGCACTTCATCCAGGATTGTGGAGGGGTGGACCTCAAATTTAGTGGAAGCAAGTACACCTGGAGCAACAATCAAGAAGGTCTGGCACTAATCAAAGAAAGATTAGATAGAGCGATTGTTGATAGAAATGGCTTACTGGCAACGATTCGGTTAAGGTCAGCCATTTGCAGGAAGAAGAGTCCTATCATAGCCCGATACATATACACGATGGTCCTAATCCTCACACAGGCAACATACATTTCCGTTTTCTACAGGCAAGGACTTTAGACCCCTCTAGTGTGGATGTTTTTCACAGAGCTTGGAACATAAATCAATCTAGAGGAATGGAATTCCACAAAATCAACAAAAATCTACACCACAATACAAAGGCTTTGAAAAAATGGAACATTGAAGTTTTTGGCCTCATTCATATCAAAATCAAAACTATGGAGGAAGAACTAGAAATTCTTAAGAGCAACAATTTAGATGGCCCTCGGCAAACAGTTTTGAAAGAAAAATTAAAATGCCAAAGGAGAATACAAGAATCCATATATAGACAAAAATCTTGTGAGGTTTGGCTTAAAGATGTTATCGAAATACAAAATTCTTCCATATGAGTACAATTATCATACGCAGGAGAAACAAGAATGAAGCCATCAACAATAATTGGATCGGTGAAGAAAAAGCCATAGGAAAGTTTTTTGCAAAAAAAATTGAGGATCTGTTTGCTTCTTATTATCCTCTTTTTGATGACCGAATGAACAATCTGAGGGTAAACTATGTTATAGATAATGAGAACATGGAGCCTTCAAGAATAACAACTGAAACTGAAATCAAAGAAGTGGTGTGGCTTTTGCACCCTTTGAAAAGTCCAGGACCAGATGAATTCCCCAGAATTTTCTAGAAAAGGTATTGGAAATCAGTGAACAATAAAGTCATCGAATTTGCTCAAGAATGCTTCAAACTGGGGCAAATTCCTTCAAGTGCCAACATAACTTACATTGTCCTCATACCCAAAGTTGCTCAAGCTACAAACTTCAATCACTTTCCCTCAATAAGCTTATGCAATTTCTTGTACAAGATTGTGGCAAAAATTATTGCTGGAAGACTTAACAAAGTTATTGGAAGAATCATTTCTTTCAACCAAGGAGGCTTTGTCAAAGGCCGCTGGATTGCTGAAAATACTGTGGTTGACCAAGAGAGTGTTTATAAGGTTAAAAAGAACAAAGGCAAAGAGGGATTAATGACTATAAAAGTCTACATGAAGAAGGCCTATGACCGAATGTAATGGTATTTTCTTATCCAAGTTTTAGAGTTATGGGGTTTTGATAGCAAGTTTTGCAAACTCATTATGGGGTGTCTTAACTCGGTTTACTTCTCTTTTATTAGTGAATGGCAACATCTCAAACTCTTTCAAACCGAATAGAGGACTTATTCAAGGGGATCCCCTATCGCCTTTGCTTTTCATCCTCATGGCTGAAGTTCTGACTAGATTGATCAATAAAGAAGAATTGGCTTGCAGCATACATGGTATCAAGGTGTCTCAAAATGCCCCCGGTATTTCTCACCTCATGTATGCAGATGATCTTCTGATGTTGTGCAGAGCTAATGCAAATGAGGCTACAAATATGATGAAGTGCTTTAACACTTACTGTCAATGGTCCAGCCAGCAAGCAAATTTGGAAAAAACCAGCATTCTCTTCTCTAAAACTATCCCTCGTCAGATCATAAAGGATATCTTAAACATTAATGGCTTCAAACAAATGGGAAAGAATACCATTTATCTTGGAAACTCCTTTGTTCTTAGTAGGAATAAAACAAAAGAATTCGGGAAATTGAAAGATCGGGTTCAACAAAAACTTGAGGGGTGGAATAAAAACCTTATCTCCAAGGCAGGGAAAATAACTTTGATCAAGGCAGTGGTTCAAGCCATACCAACTTATTCAATGTCAACCTTTAAAATCCCCGATGGGATATGCAAAGACCTTGATGCTATGGTTAGAAGGTTTTGGTGGGAATCCAAGCCTGGTTCTAAAGGTTTCTTAGCTTTCAAATCTTGGAATAGCATATGCTAGCATAAAAGATCACGGGGGACTTGGATTCTACAAATTCAAGGACATGAATCTTGCTTTGATAGGAAAGCTATCTTGGAAGATTACTAGTGGGGAAGAGGCAGTTTGGGCAGATTTGTTTAGAGCAAAATATCTAAATGGAAATTCTCTCCTACAAAACAAAGAAAGATGCTTCTCACGTTTGTAGAGACATTGTTTGGGCAAGGAAAAGTCTAAAGCTTGGAGATGGATTTTCCATTAACCCATGGATGGACCTGTGGGTTCGTAGCCTAAATGGCTTTGTGCCCTCTCCCAAAGAAGGACACTGGATTTTACTCTTTTTAGAAGAGTTGGTGCTCTCAAAGACCCTTCCTCAAATGATTGGAATCATCAGCTTGTGAGAGAGATTTTCATCGGGGATTCGGCAACTGAAATCCTTAAAATTTAGTGGCCCCCTTTTATTTGTGTTGATAAATTGATTTGGAAAGGAAATAACATTGGCCATTTCTTGGTCAAAAAATGTTACAAGCTAAATTTTGATTGTGAGAGCACCAACTTGATCACTGAGAGCTGGAGGAAGTTGTGGAAGTTAAGAATTCATGAATGTTTAAAGTTATTCCTACGGTGGATCCTAGCTAATGCAATCCCCATAAGGGATGTGATTGTGGAGAGAGTGGAAAAAGGAGACAGAGAATGCCGTCTATGTGGGGCAGAGGCTAAAATAGCCATGCATATCTTCAAAAGATGCCCTTGGATTCGTGCTATAGCCTTTGGGAGTAAATGGGGCTGCTGCCTTGACCAATGGGATTTGAACAACATCCATGATCTAATTCATGGAAGCATCAACCAAGTTTTGGTCCCAAGTTTCAAAGATTTGAACACTCCTTTTGCTACTGTGTTCTTGAGTTCTCGTTATTATGTTGCTTGGAAATCTCAAAATCTTTTGATCCACCAACTTGGGTGGACTGTGGAGGAAGCTATTAAATGTTTTGAATGGCAGGTGATGGACTTTGTTGAATCTGGCTTTGATGATGTTGAGGAGCCTTCGGAATTACTCATGGACTCGGCCTTTGATACAATTAGTGATGGATGGTCATCACCCTCTTTTGGTTGGATCAAGATAAATTCGGATGCTGCTTATACTAACAGGGGCTTTGCCCTAGCCTTTATAGTTAGAGACAGTAAAGGAGATGTTATCAAGTTTGCCTCGAAATTGTCGAGTCACAAGATTGTGTTTGATGCTGAACTGGCTGCAGTAGCCTGGGTTGCTGATCATGATGCAGAGATGAATTGGATCAACATTTTCTGGTCCCTGGATGCAGTAGATGTTGTTAAGGAGATCCAGCCAAGGGAGGACCCCAAAATCTAGTCATCTAGATACACCCTGCCGCAAGTGAGATCTCTTTTTGTTGGGCACAACTGGCACATTAGTTGGAATGCCAGGTCTTGTAATGCTTTTGCTGATGCACTTGCTAAGTTCACCTTTAAGAGCAAGTGCAATTTTCCTTTTGTTGCTTTAAATTCCCTCTCTGCAGAACTTATGGCCATCTTTGAGGTGGACAAGCAGAGAGCTGTTATGTAATTCTCCTCGTTTTTGAGGTTTTTTTTTGTGCATTACCCTATTTACCAAAAAAATAACCCCACCTGTGCATTACCCTAATCTTCCTTGGTGAAATATGATTTTGTTGCTTGGTCTAGTACTGTGACAGCTCTGGTGGTTCCTTCAACGAGGGTAAGTACAAAAAGCCTAAGGAATAAAGTCATAAAATATCAACTTCCCTTGTTTTTATAAATATATATTTAAATCTTCAAAGTTTAAAAATCTAACTTAGCTCTGGAAAGTCATTACTTTAATGACTTGGCATCTTTACAATTAACCAATGCATGGTTAAAAAATATTACATGGATTAATGTATTAATGATAAAAAGAAATAATTCAAAAAAATGAGATAAAATTGAATTTAAGATAATTATAAATAGATGAATTGTTAGGGTTCTTTAGCATTTAACGATATTGTCAACAATTTATAACTTTTAAAAATGAGTGGGTACTTCGTTTATTGCCTCTTTTGTCCTTTCTTAAAATCTAAAAATATTTAAATCTTCAAACTATGGTGGCAATAATGCCACACTTTTAGGGCTTTCTTTATTTACTTCTGGATTGGATAAAGACATGTAGTACAACATTGTTTCAAAATGTTATATTTCATGATTTAGAATTCATACAAATTTGTAAACAATTTTTTGCATAAGAAAACATTGTTTTGTTTTTCAGGGAAAAAAAAGAAAAAAAAAAAAAGAAGCAGCAAAAATTGCTTAGTAACATTAAAAAATTTAAAATTTTCTGGCACCACTTAGTGCAATAGGTTGTATACGGAAGTTTAATTTAGGAAAAGATAAATGGAAAAGAAAAAAAAAACTTCTATATATGTCCAAATAGTTTTGTCAAAGATAAAATTGTTGAATTACTATTTTTTTTTTCAAAAATTGAAACTAATGGCATATGTTGCCCCCTTTTTTGGAACAATCATTTTAAATTATTAAATGTATTTTTAATATTTAGATTGAATTGTTAAGTTTTAACTTAGAATCTGTTGGACATTTTAACTCTAATATCAAGTTAAATTATCATTTCAATCATAAGTTTAAATTTTTGAAAAATAGATCATTATTTATTTTATATTTTTTTTGTGACAAAAATATGTGAAGAACTCCCAACCATTGACTATTTTTCTTGACCATGATGTGTGGAATTCCGCAGAGAACCGCTATTGGATAATTTTGAAAACCCCCAATATGTCGATCATGACAATATTTGATACCCCAAATATATATATACTCAAGGTTTGTTGCCACCATTTGCAAGCTAGCCATTTGAATGATTTTTCTATCTCGATGACCACGAATAAGCTTTTTGCCATTTTATCCACTTTGATTGATTTACTTCGGTTGATGTATCAAGGAAAAAATCCGTCATCACCATTTGAAACGCAATATGGAACTATGGTATTATTTCTTGTTTCTTTATTTCTCTATATCAATGCATCAACATAAGACTTAGAACTACCTCATTCTCAAAACCGAAATCACGCTAGGATTACTTCTAAAATTAAGCTCTTTTCTGGCTCTTTTGCTTTGAAAAAGTCATGCTCATCTTCGTTCCACCTCTTGGGTGGTTCATTTTTGCCACGTGTATTGCTTACTTCGCGAAGGTTGTCTCCAAATCGTTATATGTTACACTTAAAGAATTGCTATTACTTAGAGTTCTTCAGGTCTTCCAAACATGTAGCAGCAGAATGTACAGCCATCGACACAGTTTGAATGGAGAACAGTACAATAAGCCTCCTGTCTAGTGTGAACTTGCTGTTATGTATGGTAAAGTGTATAATTCAATTAGAGTCTACCTCTCATAAATTCGATCTTTTGAAATTAAATAGTATTAGATTGTAATTCAATATAGTATCAGAGCTAAAAGTCTTTAATTTAAAATCTGACAATATTAGTTTTTAAAAATTAATTCCTCTTTCATATGTCAGAGCTAATTCCGTGGGATTCTCCCCACATTTTCAGCCGTATTGGGTTTATTTCTGTGGGTATCGTCCTTAAATTTTTCTGTCCACACGTGAATGGAGTTGTTAAAGTATATAACAAAATTTCAACTCACTCTTTATAAATTCAAGCTTTTGAAACCGAATCTTGTTGGGTTGTAAATTAATAATATATATTAGCTGAGCTGCAATCACCAGTACTTGCCAAAAAATTGATGAAATAATAGAATTTTTCTATAACTTGAGTTTTTAAGGTATTGGCATTTAAATGTTTTTTTATTTTTATTTTTGGTTTTCTTGTTGTTAACTTAATTGGAATTTGGAAGTACCTGTTAGAAAGTTTGTGTGGAGTAACTATATTATAATCATATATCATATATGACATGCTTTTTTGTTTATTTATTTATTTATTTTTATAATTCTATTGCATTGTATTA
>QANX01000040.1:0-26258 GCA_003254975.1 Ochetophila trinervis
TCCAAGTATGCCTCGGCATCACTTCTTCCCTTGAATGGCGGAAAGTGCATCTTAATTGAAATTAGGTTGTCATCCCTTCCTCCTCTTGTCTCCTCTCTCCTAGGTCTTCTTCTTACAGTTTGCACTTCATACTCGTCTTCATCGGAAACAATTACTTCTTGTCTCCTGGGTCGTGTTCCTTCCCTTCTAAAAGTATTGGACATGGCCATGGTCATCTCCCTCATTTGCTCCATCATCTCATCCATCCTAGATTTCAATGTTTCTTCCATCCTAGAAGTCAATCTCTCTTCCATCCTTCTATACTCACCCTCCAAAGATTGTCGTAAGAGCTTTGGATCCGGTATTGCCACTTGCTCTTCTTCGAAAGTAGTAACTCCCTTTCCGTCTCTTTTAGACATTCTTACACACTCCCTTGCGTGTTTAACTCAAAAATAGTAAACCCTTGTGTTTCACTCAAATTTGGCTTTTACCCTTTATATGCTCACCACTCAAGCCTTTTACCACTCAAGTCTTGTTCACCAAGTTGCACTTCAGAACCAATTATCTTAAACAAAAATATAAAACTAAAATAGCAAAATTCAAAATTAAAACCTAACAATAAAAGCAAGTTCAATTCTAGAGTAAAATTGGCATGAAAGAAAAAAAAAGGACAAAAGAGTAATGAACCAAATAATAATTACTCTATGAAATCAACACAATAAGAATGGGAAAGTATGAAAATAAGAAACTATGAGAATAAGAAACAAATAAAATTGGGAAAGTAGGAAATATGGAATAATAATAAAAAAAAACAAATCAGAAATCAATTAGGAATGAGTAACTTTCCTAATATTCAAGCAATCAATCTCAATATTCCAACTTTCAATTCTTTTTTTTTTATTTTTTTTAACGATTTTTTTTTGACGATTTTCTTTTTTTGGTACTCTAAAACACCAAGAACAATGAAGAACACGAAACAATGAAGAACAAAAGAAAAAAAATGCAGAAATTAAAAAAACTAATTAAAGACTCTAAAAAGAAAAACAAAGAACAAGATAAATAGGAATTTATCTTGGCCTTGCTCTGATACCAAATGATGCGGAACCCCAAGCTTAAAGAAACTGTAATCCCAACACACAAGATGATATGGAACAAACCCTAGGTAAAAACCCGCCCTATAGCACCTCTAGATAACAATTGTATCTAGCAACACTAATTAGAAGACAAAGAATGAAATTGAAATTCGCCACAAAGTAAATACCTTTGATAAGAAGATCAATTCCCAAATGCAACAAGTAGAAGAAGAACTATCCTCACTTGGAACACACAAGTCTTGTTGAAAACAAGAATATATTCTATTTATTCAATAATCAAAGTTTTCTTTTACAAGCTAGTAACCCCCCTTTATATAGAGACTAGGGTTAGGTTAAGAATCAATCTAGACCATAAAATAATTAGGAAAGTAATCCTAAGGCTGAAAATTAACCCTAAATAAATAAAATACGAAAATATCAAATATTACAAAACTGCCATTATAATTCGAAAATAGCTAAATTATGAAATTGCCATTATAATCCGAAAATAGCTAAAATTATGAAACTGCCATTATACTGATTTTTAAAATAACGCCGTTTCGTCTCCGCAACTCCCGAGCAGCATTACCATCTTCATTCCTTGCTTGGATATCATGCTTAAATCATCATTAGGCCTCATAAAAGTGTTTGGATCATTTGGATACTTGAATCGATCTTCATCAATTATTCTCTTCACAAGTCCAAGCATTCCTGTTTTGATCTTCTTAGCTCGAGAACGCGTCACTGGTCCACTTGGCAGCACAATATCATCACCACGACCATCCATGCTAGAAGAGCGCTCGATGCCCACATCAACGGATTTGGGACGCCGGTTCATTGTGATGAGTTTACCCCCTCCCCCCGCCTGTGACACCGTCAGGACGCTGAAGGTCACACGGCAACGATACTTTGATATGGTACTGGATTGAGTTATACGATTTGGATTTATATGGATTTGATTTATATGATTTGGATTGATATGATTTGATTTATGGATTTGGATATGGTTTTGGATTCATACGATTTTGAATTTATGGGTTGGAGCCCATGGTATTTGGTTTATATCGGTTTGGATTTAGCAAATGTTTCTACCTGCCATTTTATACAAACATGTTTTCAAATAAATTTAAATATTTCTTGTTGAGATTATATTTATGGTTTTGGTGATTGAGTTGTGATTTCAATAAACATTTTGAATGAAGTTTTCGCCCCTTAAACCGGTTATAATGATTTAATGATTTTGGGGATAAACTAAGGGTTTTGCGAAATGATTTTCAAAACGGGGAACCTTTCAACTGAGTGACGTGAGGTTTGAGCGAAAATAATTTTAACTACTGAGCTTATATTTTGTAGATACCTAGGAGCACTCACAGAGATTTTATATCTCACGTTTTGTGTTTTAACTTCGTTCCCTAGGTCCTAGCTGCAGGTCCTTGTGAGCTACTGCCAGCATCGCATCTGTACTTGACTTCCGCTACCGCTTCTTTTTATGTATTAGACTCTTTTCCTTTATTTTCGTTTATTGTCGGATTTGTATTATTTATATTTTTATGTTTATCACTCTTTGTGGCTCTGTCATTCCCACCTACTTCATATACTATTTTATTATTTATTTCGCATTACTAGTTGATATTGGTTGCGATGCATATCTTGTCTTACTTTCGTCTTATTTCTTGTTTTATTTGTTTATTAAACTCCTTTTCGGAGGAAGATTCTGTTGGCTACCCTGAAGGGTTCTGGTGGAATCTTCCTCAGGCGGGGCCTCTCCGGAGAATCTGGAGGGATTTCGGGGCGGGTCCTGTCATCGCTGCCATATGTCCCGCATATGGGACGCTGGGGACCCGGGTATAACCCGGGTGCATTTCATGAAGATCCATTACATATATATCCCGTGTTATACAAGGGGTACCCCGCACCAGAATATTTTATATATGTTTTACAGTTTTACCTAGCTGTTCAAATTTCCTTTATTGTATGAAATGTTGTTGTATATCTCATTCCGTGCATGTGATATTTATGATGAAACAACATCAGGATCAGGGAAGGATAAAATCCAATCAAAAAAATTGTCTGCGAATGGAGGGTTTCATTATTAATGAGTACCTAATTCAAATTGTTTGATAGATAAAGTAATTTTAGGGTTTTCTTTCGGGAAAAAAAGGTATTACTGACTGTAAAATTATATTTCGTTATAATTTATTTTGTTGCAGTAACAGCAAGGTTGTACTCCGCAAGAAAATGTGTGATTTTAAAGTTAATGCGGATGTAAGTAGAACATTTTATTGTCTGTGAGTAGTAGTTACATGAGAGAAAAAAATATAATGCTGAGTTTTTTTCTATGTTTAGGTTATGAAAGAATTGGCTAAGGATTGGAAAGACCTTGATCTTGAAGAGAAAGAAAAATACGAAGGGGTCCAGGCCCCGAGGAAAACGAGTTTTGTTAGTAGATGTACTCCGGAAAGAGTATGGAGCGTTGCAGAAGCTTTCAGCGAAGCTCAAAGGAAGGCAATAAATGAATTAGGGTTCGGTTCTTTCATAAGTCAGAAAATGTGTAGGATAAAAAAGCAGCTGGTGTCGTGGCTGGTGGATCAATTCGATCCAATTTCTTGTATACTCACAGTCCACGAAGTGCATTACACAATAGGTGTCCATGATGTGGAACGCCTGTTGGGACTGGTTGATCACCACGGTAAAGTTGATGACGCATTCTCTATGGAGGACTTTGAGGTGCTGAAATCAAAATACGGCACACCCAAAGCAGGCAAATCGATTGCTGACCTGCAGGCTCTATTATTCAAATATCATACACCCAGCGATGATTTCAAGGTGGTATTCACGCTCTTTCTTATGGGGATGATTATGAAGCCTAACTCAAGAATGTACATAAGAACAATCGATATCGGGCGAGTGACGAAGCCCGAACTGATTAGTAAGCAGAAGTGGGCACTGCTTACATTCAATAGGTTCGTCGACGGGCTGAGGAAGTATAAGGAGCGCGGTCTACTCTATATTCCTGGATGCGTCCTAATTTTACAGGTAAATCATCTATAATTACCTTCGTTACTCAATTTTGCTAACCTATTTATTCGTACTTTATTTTTATTCCATGTCATACAACTTTTTTACCTGGGTGTGTCTTTGACTGCGAAGAGATTCTTCGGGAGATCGTTGACACCAGTCACTGCTTGGGGAGAGTCTGAGATGAAGTGATTCATCAAGACAGTTACCCGAAATGGAGGTTTCGTGTTTGACATGGTAAATTTAGTAAATATTCTGCATGTTCATGTGTTTTCCTAAATTTGTGCATATTAGTCCACCTCGTGTAGTCTGAGTTTTGACCCCGTAGTTGATTAAAATGAAACTGTGGGTATTATAGGTTACGCAGGGCAAAGCATCAACATCGTACCAACCTAGGAGAGGAGTACCCGCTCAGGAGAATGGCGATATGATAGATATCAGAACAGCTATATAGGACATTCAAAAAGACGTTGTTGTTTTGAATGGAAAATGGACAGATTCAGATGATAATTATCGGACATTCAAGGCGGATGTCACAAATCATCTTGCAACCATTTCAGAGACTATGACACTGTTGCAGAAAGCAGTTGAAAAGCTGACTGCGAATGTCTCAATTCTGGATACCAAATATGACAAGGTCATGACTGGTAAATGTAAGAGTAAGGATGAAGAACCAGTGCTAGCCGGCCAGCGTGAGACGGGAAAGAAGGAGTCCTCACTCATAGTGGTTTCCACCGAGGAAGACATTGCACAGAAGAAAAATGCAGACAATGATTCATCCTCATTTAATACCTCACAGTTCGGTAAGCATTTGGAAATGTTGGTGAAAGAGCTACAACCCAATGTTGTAAGGAAATTTGGCATTTGTTATTTATTGATTTGTTTGTCATTTTTGCTGCATAAGCTTCATTCAATGTAATAAGACTCTAACTACATCATTATATGTTTTCAGGGTAAGATTGGCTCTTCCAATGCGCCAACACAGTGTCTTGTGCCTACACGGGTTGCAACACGTGGTAGTCGCATGTCAGTGAAGGATGACGCAGTTAAAAGAAGTAAGGTTCAAAAAATTCTCCTCCGCTCTTCCAATTTTATCAGCGTGGGTCCATTTCGTGTCCAAAAAACGATCCCACCAGCCAATGCAAAGTTGTTGGACTACATTTTTTACTCTATCCTTGATCAAGACTACTTACATTCGCTTTCCTTCGAACGACGCTAATTATTTATGTGTGCATTGTGTTTTCTATACTAATTGTCATCAAAACGTTGAAAATTTTTGGGTGTTTTCTTAGGGAAATGCTGGTGCAAACCACATAATTTCTATACTCGCCATGCAATTATGTCCTTAAGTCCTTCGACGTGGTTGAATGGCAATGTGAATTATCAATCGGTTCCGAGTTAGTTTCTTCAACTGTTCATGTAACCATAAGTGTCCTACCAATGTTTGGTTGATTGTGCAGGTCATATCATTAGTGGCAGACATGCTAACGCACCAGCAACGCAGATCGTATGGAGATGAAGCTAGGAAATGGTTTTTGCCAACATACTTCCAGGTACGTACTTGGAATATAGATATCGTTTTCTGAATTTGTTTAGCCACAGATCATTGCTATAAACCCTTTGAATGTACGTGTGTTTATTTTGCATCAGATAGCAACAAACATTAAAGAATGATAGGGACATGGTCACCTTTGACAAAAATAGGAAATTCAGGCACATGTACATGGGGAATCTTAATTGCTGTGAAAATGTGAGTAACATAGAAGCCATTTTATTCTTCATTACAATAAGGTATTCAATGGTAATGTGCAAGATAATTATGTATAATGGTTGAACTTGCTGTCAATATTTTTCAAATATTCATTCCTCTGCATGATCCACATGGTCACTGGTTTCTAGTGGTTGTATGTGTTCCCGGACAAGTTTGTGAGATCTGGGATCCCCTCCCAAGCGCAAGGAGAACCATCATCTGAGAAGAATTGGTACATTCCATTGTAAGTTTATTGTCTTATCCGCATTAAATTGTTGAAATTTAAGAAATTTAGTGCATTTATGATATCGCCTAACATAACACGGATGTGTTGTAGATGCGTTCGTTGGATTTTCTCTTCGCTGATGAAGTCCAACAACTTTTTAATAAAAAGAACTTCTTCGTTTCTCTTACTGTGCATTACCCAAAAAACTGGGGAGAACAACCAAATGGCCATGACTGTGGGTTGTATGTCATCAAGTACATGCAGCAGACAAAACAACGCCAAGTAAGAGACAGCCCTACAAAATTTGAACGTCTAATTTTTCTATACATTCTTATTCTTTGCAATTTCTATGTTTGAATTTTTTTTGGTCCTATATATATAAATGTATAGGACGAGCTGTGACAAACTATATTGACTTTTGCAGTTTGACTCCCAAATGGAGAGAGCTTATACTGCATTGGACCTAATCGAGAATGGTCATAATACCGAAGCGGCTCGACTGTATCAAAAAGTAATTGCATATGATGAGGAGCGTTCGGTGGTTGCGGCCAAATCACCCCGCAATCGTGCAAATATAACTCATCCTCCATCTCAAAGGGCACAATGGGCAACAACGGACTAGAGGAAAAAAAGATAACTTGGATCTATAAACAATTTTGTTATTTTGTTGTGAATACACAGGATTAGAATGCTCGTTTAGGGTTTACATAACTTTCAATTGTGTTTTCAGCTTTATTGTAAATCCGTACCAGTTTAGGGTAAATATTATATAATATCTTTTGTTTTATATTATTTAGAGTTTACCATGTTACAGTCCATTTGTCCCGTATACATGTATATGCTGGTTAAGTTTTTGACAATAGATACAATGGATGCTGTGAAGCACTACCAAAGTTGTATAGTTATCCATTAATACATCAATTTAGTACATGCTAAATATTTGGGTACTTCAATTCATACATTGTCTTTCAGTCATTTCAAAGTTCAAATTTACGAATAACCTTAAACCTGCCACCATCATCTCCACGAATCATCCTGTACTGCGTTGTCTACACTTGTCTCCCACCCGCCAGTGTGCATCAACTCGTGTTCAATGAAGTCCACCGTCCTTGCCTACTCTCAGCCAATCTCCAACGCACTATCATTTAATGCAACACTGTTGGATGCGTTTATGTCTCCACCATTGTCATCCGGTGCTTTTTTTAAACAAGTCTGCTTCGTGTGACCAACCAGTTTGCACTGACTGCATCGTCGTTCTTTTGCCTCATTCGTCCTAGCAGCTGCTCCATCTTTGGTCTTCACGGCAATTGGGTCTCTTAAAACGTTGTATTTTCCTTTCCTATCTCCAATTGTCAATTCAGTTTCGTCAAAGACCCTTGCAGCTTCTTCCAATTGAGCTTCCAAATTAAGCATTTCTCTTTTGGCCACTTCGTATCCTTCTTCCATTTTGGATCCAAACAAATAAATCTTGTTGGTAATTACACTTAAGGAGGCATACCGAAGTGATGTTGCTGCCTCATTTGATAATTCACCAACATTGCACTGTTGTTTCGTTCCCTCTATCTTCGCGTTAATTCTCCACAGATGTATAATCAACGATTCAGGAATTTTATCAAGATGCTCCAGCTTCATGATGTACAGTGAATGACTACATGGAATACCAACACTATCAAATATGTTGCATGAACATTGTATATGGTTATGGTCAACATAGTAAGTGACACTCCATTTGGACTGAGGTTCCCTAAACTTAGTCAAGCTGTACATTTTTCTGTTTCCGTATTCGATGCAATTTTTCTATATCAACAATGTCTCATCCTGTAGCTGGAGCTGCACTTTCTTATAAACTTTTCCTGTGTATACTTCTCCTGCATGTTTCTCATAATGTTTGAGGTGTGTAATAGGCACTGGAATCGTATATTTACTCTTAACATCGTCGTGCACCTCCTTGTTCCGCACCCGTGATATTGTCAGATCTACCTGCTCATACATAGTTGTTCATATAATTTCAATCTGCCTTTCACGTAGTTGTTCATACAGAAATTCATGCTCTCACATCTCTGAGTGCTATGCAAGCCAGCAAAAATTTTTCCCTTCATGAATGCTTCGGCCCATAGTCCACGTGTCATATGCATTTTTTTAATCCATTTATTCCTGTGCAAGGAAAATTTGTCCACCATTCAAGACCATTGAGTTTCGAACTCTTCCACACTATACTCGCTCATCATGCAATCGGTGAACCCCGTACCTTGTCTAGATCATGTAAATTTGCTTGAGCATTTCTCTCTTTGTGCCAAGTGCACAGTCGGTGGTTCGTGTGAGAAAAATGTCTTGAATTACTTTTTTTATCGCCTTATCTCCATCAGTCACCACTGAAATCGGATGCTTATTATACATAGCTTGAAGGAACGTGTTAAGTACCCATGTATACGTTTCCAAAGATTCATCGACTAGCAGCGCCATCCCAAATATGCATGTCTTGCTATGATGGTTTACACCCACTATTATCACTAGTGGCTTCCCATATGCGTTAGTTTTGTATGTAGCATCGAATGCCATCACATCTCCAAAACAACGGTAATCGAACCGAGATATTGAGTCCGCCCAAAAAATGTTTGATAGTCTATTTTCAGAGTCCACTGTATAGTCGAAGAATAGATCCGGATCTATCACCTTCTTAGTGCGAAAATGGGAAATCAAACTTTCTGCATCTGTTTTGTGTACACCGTCTTTGTGGTTAGCTGTAAATTGATTGTGCAAATCTTTCTAATTGAACCCCACACGATCATATCTACCAGCTCTGTCCACCATGTAGTCCATTATTTTAGATGTTCCAATGCCAACATCCTGCATGCGTCTTGCTTCTGCAAGATAAGGATCTTCAACTGATGAGTTTGAGCGAATAAATTGTATTTGGTTCCCATGGAGCAACGGATGAGAATGACCATGTACAAATTTAGTCACTATCCAATTGCCTTTTGACCTATTTTTAATCACACCAAATAAAGCTAGACACCCTATTGATTCCCTCTTTCTATCTTTCCTTTCGTTCCACACGGCGCTTCTATATCCTTCCTTATCACAAACCCATATTCGTTTCATAATTTCCCCGTTACAATATTTTTTGACATGATGCTTGCGCACCCCGAATCCCATTAATTTGGCATATGTTGAATAAAATTCTTTTGCAGATTCAATCGACTCAAATTCTTCACCGATCATGTCTTCAGTAGACAAAGAACCATATTTCTTTCCATCTCTGAATTCCATTTGAACATTTGAGGTGTTCAAACTAATTGAACCTGTCTGCATTTCAGCACCATCTAACCCACCGACGCTGCCTTCAGTTGTGATGTTTGTGACTTCATAACTGCAATCCATTTATGTAGATACCAGTGTGTTATCCAAACTATCCACCCGATGATAACGTATTTGGTGTATTATCTATACATACAGTTGATTATAATAGACTAAACTTTTATTATTTTCAATGAAAAAATATCTAACATAACTGCGCTGTTTCACTATAAAATATTAAAATTACTGAATATTTGTAATTGCAATATCAGTTAAACAAGGTCTACATTAGGGTTTAGAAAACTAATAGCATTGCAACAGCCTTTTATAATTGCACTATCAAGCAAACTAATACACCACTGTTTTAGATAACTTTGACCACCACAAGTTAGTTTTAAAATAAATTCTATGAATAACTAGTTAATAGTGGTTCATACGTATTTTTTAGCTCACACTGAGTTGTACAAATATGATATACAGTATTGTAAATACCTCACCTATGCTTTGTAAGCATTAGCTAGGTGGATCCACTGAAGTTGATAAGTCTTCCTCACAAATCTAGTCTTTAGATGGTTTGTAATTTGTAGGCTGATGGAGGGACCATTACATACTTTTAGCTGAAGATAACCATACAGAGGAAAGATTGAGCTTGTTGGTGATGCATTAATAACTGTTGTTGTTAATGCACCAAACAAAAAGTTGCTCTGACATTTATTACAAAATTTTGTTGTAACCATTTCTCACGTGGTTCACTACAGTTGAACATTAACATGCTCTAGTAATTAACTGTTATTATTAATTTAGGGCACGTGAGATAAATTTTTCAGATCCACCCCGTATACATAAGCGGGCTCCCCGTGTCATATCCAGGGTACCAAGTGAAACATGTCGAAAGGGATTTTTATGTTCAAACGTAATACAAACTGTAGGCCTCGTGCACAATACGGGGTACCTTGCAGTAATAAATGGGGTTTAATAAGTTCTAACTAAATTTTTCTCTGTCATTTGTACCGTAAACATACGCGGGGCACCCTAAGTGTACGCAGGAGATTGGCTCAATGGAGTCGTGCATATTCATCCGGCCAACGTACGGGGTACCCCGCGGTAATAAACGGGGTTTAATAAGTTCTAACTAAATTTTTCTCTGTTATTTGTACCGTATACATACGGGGGACACCCTAAGTGTATAAGGGAGATTGGCTCAATTGAATTGTGAATATTCACCCGACCAACGTACGGGGTACCCTGAATACATATGCGGGGCAATTCCACACTCTCATTTAAATTGGGATACTAAGAACGGGGCCTTCTCACATGAATACGGGGTAGGAAAAAAAATTAGGGCTTTTCGATTGGTTTGGGAAGGAAAAGGCAGACAGGGCCCACATCATTTGACGGTTGGTTTTTTGTCCAACTGCCGACGAGGTCTAACCACCAAATCTTGTGTTCCTTCATTCCTTAATAGAAATTTCATTGTGGACCCGTTAGGACAACACAATTTGAACGACCCAACAAGAGGGTTTTCTATTGAGGAGAACGATAGGGAAGGTGAAGCAAACAGCCGGCAAAGGCAAGGCGAAGCAACCGCCGCAAAAGCGGCAAAGAACAAGCACCTCCGGCGAGAATGTTGGAGAAGCTGAAACGACATCCCGACAAGCAACCATCAGTGGTAGTGCAGACCCCAACAATGACGGCTCGAAGCGACCTGGGGCCTCAACCCACGAAGAGGTAACAGAAATTTCGTAGTGGGTATTTTGTTTAAAAATAGGAATTGCTATTTTATTTATCTGTTGTTTGGTTGGTGAGAAAACCTGTGGAAAATAAATAAACTGTGTTGGGATTGTCCTAGCCTTGGTCTGTGCTTAACACGGATCACCCCGGCCTTTTAGACGGGGTTGTTGGCAAGGATCATTCGAGGTATCTGCCTGTTTTCCCGTAAGGTTTACGGGGGGACACCGGGGGGTTTTCGGGGACAAAATATAAATAACTATAAATGGTGTGTTTTGTCCCATGTGGAACACGGGAAGACCCGGTATAGAACACGGGGTAAGTCGGGTGCATATTTTTGAGTCTCTGCTATTACACCTGCTAACAAACGGGGGGACCCTGATCGTACCACGGGGTAACAACTGCAACATATATGATGTAATTTTCCAGTGTGACACACGTGCCGACCCGGTGTGTAACACAGGAAATTTTAGGTGCGTCATTTGGGGTCTCTGCAATTTGTCCCGTATACATAATGCGGGGACCCCAGGTTAAAAGTAGGGTGGAATCTATAATATTTGAATGACCTGTTTTTACCGTGTGTAACATGGGCCGACCTAGTATAGAACACTGGGTATGTTGGGATGTCGAGTTGGGATTTCTGCCATTACTCCCTTAACTCTATGCGGGGACCCCGGGGTCACCTCGAGGTACATTTCTCAGTGTAAAACAATATGATGTACCCCACTATCCACACGGGGCACCCTGAATATAATATGGGTAAATTGGAAAGGGGTCATTTGGGTGGCCAACGGATTTTGTCCAACATTCTTTCGTGCCATAAAGTATCTTAGAAGTGCATACATATTGTTTAAGATTTAAATATGTTGACATTGAGGCTGCGTGTTTATGTGCGTTTGACATTGAATGTTATGGTGTTGACAGGATGACCCATTTGTTCAGAGGCATATTTTTAAGGATGGCGAGGTCTGGGCACAAAATTCGTCATCCTATGCACAGATGTTCCAGGCTATTGAAAAGATAAAGAGCAAGCTTACAGTTGTGCAGCTGTAGGAGTTTGCCAAAATGTATTTCGGTCACTTCATTGATATGCAGAAGATAGTGCACCAAGGCCAATTAATATACCACTTAGGGCTGAAAAAGGTGGAGTCAGATGACATGGAGGTACTGGAGTTCAACATTTGTGGAACGGGTGTGAGGTTCGCAGAAAGAGATTTTGCCCTAGTCATGGGGTTATGGTAAGACGACGACATTGGGGACCACAATGATGACATACGGACCATCGTATCATGTACAATTCGAGAGAAGTACTTAGACAACTCAAGGGCCATCAAGATTGAGTGGTTGCAGAAATGTTCTGAGGCTGCACAATTTGGTACGGAAAATATGGATGCTGTGAAGATGGCGTTGCTATATTTACTGAACTGGGGACTTTTAGGTGTGCCGCGTAAAACTTTAATTCCTCACAAATTTTCTATACTTGTCAAAGATTTAGATAAATTCAATAGCTATCTGTGGAGGACATTTCTGTACAACGAGACTGTGAAAGCACTGCATGGGTTCTTCACCCTGCCACCTCCGAGCGAAGTGCGCAATGCATCTGGCAGCCATGACGTAAAAGGATTCTTTCTAGCATTTCAGGTGAAATACTATGACCTAGCTAGTTTCGGTACGCCTGTATATATAATATACATAAACATATATATTATAAATTAATTAGGGTTTGGTTTATAGTTAGCACTATATCTAACGTTGCTGTATATATTTACTTTTAATGTTGGCTCATGTTGTAGGTGTGGGCTTATGAGATTATCCCTAAGCTAGGGGATGATGGTATTGCATGTAGGATATCCCAATCAGTTCCTCGTATTTTGGGGTGGAAGGCAACGAGCCACCCGACTTACGAAGGCCTTAAATACGCAATATTTGATAAGAAAAAGGTAAGGTTCATTTAACACAAAACATTTGAATGCCCATATAGTGTTCATAATATCGACATCCAATAATTTGTGCATATTAATATTTGGTGCAGCTTGAAGTGAATTGGACATTGTGTCCAAGGGAGGATGAAATGAGCCAGGCATATATGACTGTATTTGCTAACGGTCATCGCAAACGTAGATGCCGATTTTCACCCATTGTGGAAGAACTTGAGGAGACAGCACAGAAAAATGCAGCAGCACCTTCCGCGCATGCAGCTAGTGTGCAACCACGCCCATCAACCGACGACCGCAATGACAACATTGTAAGTCTTGCCAATTCCTAAACACAACTTCAATATTATTGGTGATTTGTTGCAGCTGATGGGTGAGTTGACAAATTTTCATTTTGTCCAGGACATGTGGCAGATGGAAACAATCCTTGCACGACTTGACAGGGTGGATCAAAATGTTGACCGAATTGGCCGCCACCAATCGGCTATTGAACAGCGTCAAGATGTATTCAGTAGCTGCATTGAGGCAATACAGGGTCAGATGAACGACATAAATAGCAAACTCAATGCTATACTTGATAAATTAAGCGGTCAGGTACTTTTCCCTAAAAATGTTTACGCTTCGAGTATTAACATAAAAGTTGTTTTTCTTAAACACTCCATGTGTGTCGCAGTCGATGCCACGGGAGATGTTATCGCCTCGTGATCCTACACCACCGCCGGCGCATGATACATCGCAGCGTGTGGATCAATCTCAGCATGCTCTAGACTTCGATTCGGTGCCTCGAGGTTTATTTGCTGCGATAAACGATAATCAGTCGAGGCAATTTGAGACTCCGCTGCTCGTCAATCAACCTTCTTCGATGTTACCTTTTGAAAGGGGTCATACAATCAAGGATCGTGACATGTCGACACCGACCACAGTCACTACGACAATTGGTATTGATTTGCATATACATATTGACGATGATCGCGATTGGACGGTGTTAACTGATACTAGTGCAATTGATACGCATAAGCAGGAAGAATGCATGCCATATCAGATTTGGGCAACCCATGATGTCGAGGACTTGGGGCAGTTGATGGGGCCCGTCAGTCGAGCAGGACTCGAATACAAACC
This sequence comes from Ochetophila trinervis, assembly GCA_003254975.1. NCBI lineage: Eukaryota > Viridiplantae > Streptophyta > Magnoliopsida > Rosales > Rhamnaceae > Ochetophila > Ochetophila trinervis. Next base: position 14,125 of record QANX01000040.1, read on the forward strand.
ATCTGGCGTTACGAAGAGTCCATGGGTGGATCCAAGGGCACATCGGAAAGCAACTAAGAAATGGAACCCAATGTCCAAGCCTACAAATGAGGAGCTCGTTGCCTTCCGTGATTGGTATTTGATGAGCAAGCCGACGACAACAGCTGATATAGAATATGGTAAAGTCCCACGGATCTTCTTTGATGGAATTTTACGGCCTGGAGGTTCGCTTCAACCTCACGTGAGTTCCATGCCATTGTTAATCCATTATATTTATCAAAATTAGTAAAAGTGGTTAATTTAAATTCATAACGTTTTTTTATGTAATTGTGGACGTACAGCACATTGATGCATGCCTATTCCACATCAGAAAGAGGATGTATATGGCCCCAGAGGCATTTTCAGAGCGTTGTGCAAGTTTGGATTGCATGTTGTGGGTGAGTTGTGTATTGTCCACGTGACTTATGAAATTAGTGTCAAAAAAACCATCGTACAGTCCTACTAATTATATTTCCCCTTTATTTGCAGCAAGCTATGTTTATACGCCACAAAGATAAAATCGATTCATTGTTGGAGATTAAGGCTGCCAACATATTTTGTCAGGCATTCAAGGGTGAATATCCTATATACGGTCGATCGTGGTGGACATGTGACTATGTAAGAATTTTTTTGTATTTTATTAATTGATACCGTCGGAAACTCATAGCTATCCTTGTGGCATGAAGTTTGTGTTAACTAACATGAAAACCAAAATTGTAGTTGCTAATGTCGGTTAACAATGGCAACAAACACTAGCTCGTTGTACACGTCGACATAACTATGGGAAATCACCTGTATGATCCATCCGTGAACAGTACACCATCTCATTTCCATGAGGAAAATGCCACATGCATATGCCATTTGACACCAAAAAAAAATTGCATGTTTTTGAAATTTACAAACACCGAAAGGAAATCACAGATAGTTTAGAGCCGTATTCAATTACAAGGATGGATGACACATTTGCCCAGCAATCAGTGAGGTATATTGAACACGGGTTGTTATTTAAAATCATTAATACAAGTCTTCACTGTCTATATCTCGCGTATGTTTGTTAAACTTGTTTGTGACATAATTAATTTGTGGTTTTCATGTAGTGGGGATTGCGGGATGTTCGCTTTGAGATGGATTGAAAACAAATCCGGTGGACTACCAGTCAATATTGTAGAAAAAAGTATTGCTGCCATGAGAAAAAAATATGCGGTAGGGTTGTTCCACCAAATTTTCAAGATGTAATGTATGACAATTATGCAACATTTTAATATTGCTGTATATTGTAATATAACATGGTTTTATGTTTAATTGTAATATTTAGTTAATTTTAAACAATTCTACCTATTTATACATAATATATACATATCGAGTTTATAATTATGTACCAAAAAATCAATTTTTCTTTACCATATAAATAGTGGAACTTCCAAGTCAATGGAATCGTGTCCTAAATGACTACGAATTATGTATCCAAAAAATCAAATATTATCTTTGAACTTCAAATCTATTAAATCAAATATATTATAAGTATGTATCAAGAAATGTAATGCTACAATTAATTATGCAACTTGCAACAAAAAAGTCAACATTCTCTTCAATTTATTTTACTAACATTGACAACAAATAAGACTAAAACCAAAAAATATAACATCGCTTTTATTGAGCAATATAGATAATATTGATTCTAGCATTTATCTATGCCAAAATTAGTCCCTTAAAATATTTTCTTAGTTGCCACCAACCGTATAAAATTTATTCTACATTTTTTCTATTGAAATATTGTGATAGAGTTGAAGAATATGTGAGTACAATGATACTAAAATGGAGTATCATCAATAACAAAGTACCATAGTCCATTACCTCCATTTTGAAGTATTTTGGACCATCAAGGATCACATTGGATTATAATAGAGTATTATTTCTTCATGTCAGAGTAATGTTTTACTACTTTGAGTATTATAAAATATAATGAGGTACTAAAATATTCATAATACAGTAATATAATTCATATAGGAGTATTATTATCCTTATCAAGTACAACTAGCCATTATGGAAAACAATAGTCCTAATATGCCCTGTTTGTTTGCTCGGATAAAGGAACCGAACTAGCTTTCAAATCCGGTCCTTTCCCTTATCCGTTGTTTGGCGCGGCGGGGGATTCGGATTAGCCAATCCGTTTCCCATATCCTGTTCTCCCACTTATGCCATAAGGGAATCTTGCCGAAAGACCCCGTATAGATCAAGCGGATTGGGATTGCTTCCTTTGACCAAGCTGTGCCCGTGTTTCCAACCGACGCGCAACATTCACAGAGCTTCTCCCCCTCTTCCAACAGATCGGCGACGATCCTTCGGTATTTTCCTATGTGTAAGTTGCGCTGTCTTTCTCGTCATTTTCCTTTCCACTCCATTTCTCTCTGGAATTATAGAAAAGAAAATTTGTTGTAAAAATTACTAAAAAGACCAAGCGAAGGGAGAAAACCTCCCATCCTTCTTCTCCTTCCTCTCCTTTCGCTTCACTTCTCTGTCTTTTCCTCTCTTTCTCTCATTATTTGTTTCCAAAAACAAAAGAACACACACAGACATTAACACAAACACTTAAGCTTCGTTCCATTTCCAAGAGCTTCTCGGGGCTTTCCAAAACTCCTCTCCTTTCCTTCTTCTTCCTCAGAATTGCCTTCGGAGGATTTTGTTAGAATATCTCAAATCCATTACTCGCTTCAATTTGATTTCGATCAGGTTCCTTCTCTTACTAGATCTCTGCCTTTTCGTTCATTCTTTCAGATCTATTCACTTTCCTTCTTTTTTGTAATTTTTTTTTCATTTGGGTTTTTGATGATTCAGCTCGGTTTCATCGACCCTTTATGTAATTTGAATCGTAAATCAATATTTTTTTTGGGGAAAAGTTGATTATTTCATTTCTGTTTTTATATTTAACGATTTGGCATATGGGTTTTATTAAAAACTTTTTTTTGTTTGGAGGGGGTTTAGATAGATATGTGTATTTATCATATATTTATGCTTGATTGCATAGTATCTTCATTTTTCTTGAACTTTTTTGTTGTTTGGATAATAAATGTGCTTTAAATAAATTATATTGGGAGCGTGAAATAATGATGCTAAAGAGCTTGAAATAATGGGCTCTAATTCAAGTTGGATCTAGTTTTACGTGGATAAGTGTAGTTGGTTGCTCAATTTCTGCTGCGTTTTATAGAATTTTCTGCTTCGGCTGCCGTCCTCCTCTTCGTTCGCCGTCGTCCTCCAGTCCAGTTTGAGACCAGAGACCAGGTTTCTTTTTTTTTTCTTTTTTTCTTTTTTTTTATATCTGTTATCTGTTATATGTGGTTGCAACTGTTATAACGCTTGTTGATTTGAATATCAAAATATACAACATCACCTAAATGGTCCTGAGCATGGTCTGTTATTCCAATTGTAGCCAAATTTCCATCAACTTTTGCCCACTCATGAGACTCTGCATACTGCAAAGTCTTTACAACTGAAGATGGAGAAAATATTAGAGTTAGAAAAATACAAAAAAAAAAAACCCAAAACCCCATAGTCAAGATTATCTCTCCTGCAAACATAAGAGCAATTACAGATACACATTCTGGGAAGTAGCAGAAAGTAGAATAGAGCAAATTGCAAATATCAATGGTGAACAAATGCTTTTCTTTTTCTTTCTTTTTTTTTTCTTTTTTTTTTTGTGTAGTATCTGAGACACATTTATATGTTAGAACTTGAAAAGAAGCTGATATGAGGAGGTTGTTAAGAATCAAATTATAACAGATGGGATGGAGGGTTAGAAGCAAATTTAGAGAACCGAATCCAAGTCTTCGTTTCATAATTACATTCTGAAATCTGAATACCATTTTTAGTGCAGCAAACAATTTATAGAGTTTGACATTGAGATGAATCTGATAATATATAGCTACTTTACAACGAACAATTCACCAAAACTTAGCAAATTTTGTTATATTTTCAAGGATGATGAACTTTCTGCTTTCTGTTTCTATTGCAAAAAAAATTAAAATGCCATACAATTTTCTCTTCTGGTATGGTGACAAAATTATTTACCAAGTGTACTTCATAAAAAAAAAATAAAAAAAAAATAATGCAAAATGTCAGAATTTTTGTATAAGTCATTTTCGAGTGTAGTTACAAAATTACATAAATCCCATAGCTTCACATCAATAATTATATTGTTATCTAAAATTGAAAAATATTACTTGTATGTGTATTAAAAAATATACAAAAAGATGAGTACATTCATTTTTGAGTATTATGTTTTTTTTTTAGGGTAAATTTTTGAGTATTATGTTTACTTCTTATTCTTTTGTGCAAATATGATGTTTTGTTTTTTGTTTTTTTTCATTATTGTCCCTTATATTGTTTAGATACTACATTCATTAATAAAATACTTGTTTTAGGGTTATATAAATGGATGAGCAACAAAGGAAAAATTTATTTTGGTTGATTGCAAAAAGGATGCATTTAGAAAAGATATTCAATATAAAGGTGCATGTAATGATGGTTTGTATTTGTGATGCGGAACCCCAAGCTTAAAAAAACTGTAATCCCAACACACAAGATGATATGGAACAAACCCTAGGTAAAAACCTGCCCTATAGCACCTCTAGATAACAATTGTATCTAGCAACACTAATTAGAAGGCAAAGAATGAAATTGAAATTCGCCACAAAGTAAATACCTTTGATAAGAAGATCAATTCCCAAAGGCAACAAGTAGAAGAAGAACTATCCTCACTTGGAACACACAAGTCTTGTTGAAAACAAGAATAGATTCTATTTAATCAATAATCAAAGTTGTCTCTTACAAGCTAGTAACCCCCCTTTATATAGAGACTAGGGTTAGGTTAAGAATCAATCTAGACCATAAAATAATTAGGAAAGTAATCCTAAGGCTGAAAACTAACCCTAATTAAATAAAATACGAAAATATCAAATATTACAAAACTGCCATTATAATCTGGAAATAGCAATAATTACGAAACTGCCATTATAATCCGAAAATAGCTAAATTACGAAACTGCCATTGAAATCCGAAAATGGCTAAAATTATGTCGTTTCGTCTTTGCAACTCCCGAGCAGCATTACCACATTCATTCCTTGCTTGGACATGATGCTAAAATCATCATTATGCCTCATAAAAGTGTTTGGATCATGTGGAAACTTAAATCGATCCCTCCTCAAAAAGATTCGTCCTCGAATCTGCATCCATGTAGATCATGTGGAAACTTGAATCGATCTTCATTAATTATTCTCTCACAAGTCCAAGCATTCCCGCTTTGATCTTCTTAGCTCGAGAACGCGTCACTGGTCCACTTGGCAGCACAATATCTTCACCACGAACATCCATGCTAGAAGAGCGCTCGATGCCCACATCAGTTGCGGAGACGAAATGGTGTAATTTTAAAAATAAACAACTTAGAATGGCAGTTTCGTAATTTAGCTATTTTCGGATTATAATGGCAGTTTTGTAATTTTTGCTATTTTCGTTTTTAGGGTTAGTTTCCAACCTTAGGATTACTTTCTTAATATTTAATGGTTTAGATTGATTCTTGATCTAACCCTAGTCCTTATATAAAGGGGGATCAATTCTTTTGTAAGACAGATTTGAGTTTTTAATCAATTGAGAGAATTAATTTTCCTATTGCTCCCAGGAGTGTTCTTGCAAGGTGAGGAATCAATTTCTCTTCTTGTTGCATTAGGAGTTGAATTATCTTATCAAAGTAGAAATACTTTGTGGCGATTATTCTTCTCTTTCCCTAGCCTTCTAATCCACGTTTTTAGATACAACTTATCTAAGGGTTTGGTAGGGCGGGTTCTTGTTTCCAATTATTGTTCAATATTTCTTGTGTGTTTGGGGTTTCGGATTCTTTAATCTTGGGGTTCCGCATCAGTTATTAATTTTACTTAAAATTACCAAACAAGTCGAGTTTGGTAACATCAAAGAGCAATATCTGCAAGAATCAACTTAAGAACATAATTTAATCAACAAAATACATTTCAAATAAAGGATCTTACATAAAATTAGGAGGAAATCGAGATAATAATAGAAGATATGCTCATAACATATTTCCACAATAGCAGTAATAAACAATGCTAAAAATTCCCTATATAAAAAACCTTGAAAATCATAGATTAAAGGTACACAAAAAATTTCTCCTAGAGTTTCATACCACTTATATTTTTTGTGTCGTTCTCAGTATCTAACTTGAGCATCGGAATGCCTTTGACAAGTATCACACCAATGCCAAAGCATCTTCACATTCTTCTTCTTTTGCAAATACTGATTAACATTTGAGTAACATGTGACAGTACAGTTTGTTACTTCAACAGTTTGGTGCGCCAGGTAGGAGGTAGAAAATTTAACCATTGATGTTAAAAAAGTACTCTATTGCAATGGCCTCACAAATTCATGAAACCACTATTCCCACAATCCCTAAAGAATAAGTACCTCAAAAAGAGCAAGTCACAGCTCTTCAAGTTATGGTAGAAGCTCTGCAAGCTAAAATGACAAAAATAAAGATAATAAACCAAGAACTCGCACAACGCATCCAACCACAAGAACACGTTTAGCTTTTAGATGATCCTGAAGCCCACCATTCTAAAACAAATGGGCATCCAAATCGATCCTGAGAAAAGACTAGGCACTCAAGCCTACCCTGAAGTCAATAGTGAAATTTGAGTCCCATAGAGAAAAAAGCCGGAAGAGAAGAAATACTCAGTCCAGACATAGAGAGTCAAGGATGCGACATAGGGCAAAATAAAAGGAAACCTCACATTTCAGATGTAACATCCTAAAACTTAAGTAGTGATTAGCAAAGTAATTAAAGTTAATTATGTTTAATAATATAATTAATAACACTAATGGTGGTATAAGAAAAATAATTATTAGTAAAATAATATTGGTAGTTTTAAAGTTTAATATAAATGGAATAAAAATTTAGAATAAAAATTTTTGGATTAGTGTTTTAATTATAGTTAGTGTAAAAAGAACAGAAAGTAAAAATAAAAATAAATAAAAATGAGAAAATAAAATAAAATAAAATGCCAAATGACCATTTTGCCCTTGTAGTTAAATGGTTATGTGTTATTGTGTGAAGGGAAAAATTGGAATTTTGGGGCACAAATTGAAATTAAGGTCTTCAGCCCTTCTTCCTCACGCAGAGAGCAGTTTTTCCAACTTTTTGAGCACTGACCACCATTGTTGAGAGGAGAAAATTTTGTGTAGCTTCAATCTCTTCCAAATCAACCTTAGAAATAGGTTACCCATAGGTTTTAGGGCCTTTTAAACACTTTGATAAGGTTTGTTTTAACCAAAAGCCACTCTAGGTGTGAGTTTTGGGGGTTTAACCGAATTTCATTCTCACCGAAAATTGAGAGATTCCGGCCACCTCTCGCCGGAATCTTTGTACCAAAAGCTTTCTTTCTCACTCCTTTACAAAACTCAAGTGTTGGAATTGAAGATTAGTGAGATATGTTAGAGATTTGACAAAAAGAATACAAAGGAGATTTTTGGATTTATGGATAAATTGTGAAATTTTGGCTCCAATTGAAGGTAAATCATGTTTCCTATGCTTAATTACATTGTATAATGATAAGCATTGTAGTATAGAGTTGGAGAATGGAAATTTAGGGAAATTTGTGAGTTTTTGGAATGTGTTTTGATGAAATTATGGTGATAGATTATGAATTGTGATTGTAGTTAATGAAATAGATTATAATTAAGTGATTTAGATGAATTGTTGATGTGGGCATCGAGCGCTCTTCTAGCATGGATGTTCGTGGTGAAGACATTGTGATGCCAAGTGGACTAGTGACGCGTTGTCAAGCTAAGAAGATCAAAGCGGGAATGCTTGGACTTGTGAAGAGAATAATTGATGAAGATCAATTCAAGTATCCACATGATCCAAACACTTTTATAAGGCATAATGATGATTTAAGCATGATGTCCACGCAAGGAATGAAGGTGGTAATGCTGCTCGGGAGTTGCAAAGATGAAACGACGTAATTTTAACTATTTTCGAATTACAATGGCAGTTTCATAATTTAGCTATTTTCGAATTATAATGGCAATTTCGTAATTTTTCTATTTTTGGATTATATTTATTTAGGGTTAGTTTCATAATTATTTATTGGTATAGATTGATTCTTAACCTAACCCTAATCTCTATATAAAGGGGGGTTACTAGCTTGTAAAAAAAGAATTTTGATTATTGATTATTGAGAATCTACTCTTGTTTTCAACAAGACTTGTGTGTTCCAAGTGAAGATAGTTCTTCTTTTATTTGTTGCATTAGGAATTGATCTTCTTATCAAAGGTATTTTACTTTGTGGCGAATTTCAATTTCATTCTTTGCCTTCAAATTAGTGTTGCTAGATACAATTGTTATCTAGAGGTGCTATAGGGCGGGTTTTTACCTAGGGTTTGTTCTATATCATCTTGTGTGTTGGGATTGCAGTTTCTTTAAGCTTGGGGTTCCGCATCAATTGTGAATGTTGATTATATATTTGGTTGAGAGTTAGTAATTTTAATTGGAAAATTTAAATGGATGATGATGTAAATTTAGTTGGAAATTTAATTGTGATGAAAGTTAAGAATAAAAATTTAGATATTAACCTCTAAAAATCATTTGGGTAAAAATATAATTAATAAACCTATGTTATTAGAAGAAAAATTGCATAAGTATGAAAATAAGTAATAAAAATGGGGTTTTACTTTACATTACGATAATAAAATATTTGGTAATATTATTTTATTGTATTAGTAGATGAAGGAATTACTCCGATCGAATGGCAAGGAGCAACTAACTGTGGATAGACATAAATGTGGCATTTCTGTGAGTGGGAACACATATATATATATAAATATATATATATATATATATGTAAATGCATGAATATATACATATATTTTATGGTTTGGAAATATATTCAAAGATTATGATGCGGAACCCCAAGCTTAAAAAAACTGTAATCCCAACACACAAGATGATATGGAACAAACCCTAGGTAAAAACCCGCCCTATAGCACCTCTAGATAACAATTGTATCTAACAACACTAATTAGAAGGCAAAGAAGAAATTGAAATTCCCCACAAAGTAAATACCTTTGATAAGAAGATCAATTCCCAATGCAACAAGTAGAAGAATAACTATAATCACTTGGAACACACAAGTCTAGTTGAAAACAAGAGTAAATTCTAAATAATCAATAATCAAAGTTTTTTTTTACAAACTAGTAACCCGCCTTTATATAGAGATTATGGTTAGGTTAAGAATCAATCTAGGCAATAAAATAATTAGGAAGGGGCTTAAAACTAACCCTAAATAAATATAATCTGAAAATAACAATAATTACAAAAATGTCATTATAATCCTGAAATAGCAATAATTACAAAACTACCATTATGATCCGAAAATAGCTAAATTACGAAACTGCCATTATAATCCAAAAATAGCTAAAATTACAAAACTGCCATTATAAGATGCTTATTTTTAAAACTACGTCGTTTTGTCTCCGCAACTCCTAAGCATCAATACCACCTTCATTCTTGCTTGGACATCATGCTTAAATCATCATCTTTTGCTCCAATGGTAGAATATTGCTCTATAATGCCCGCATCATTCCCTTAATCTTCAAAAAGATTTGTCATTGAATCTGAATCCATATCGAAAGGAAAAATATCATAAATATTAAAAATAGTGGATTCATTGTACTCACCCTGAAGGGCGATTTTGTATGCGTTGTTATTAACTCTTTCAAGCACTTGAAACAGTTTATCTTTTCTAGCATCTAACTTAGAATTCCTTTTGTTACGAAACCTTTCTTTCCTCAGGTGTACCTAAACCCAATCTCCTTGTTTGAATATCCTCCACATGTCATCCCAAAAATCTTTCCAACTGGGACTCAAAAATTTCACATCCCTATCATACTTAATAGTTTTAGGCACTCCACGCAATTTTGATTTCTTATCAAAGTCCTGCAATAAAGAGACAAAAACACTAGGTAAATCGGGGTTAAGGTTAGTTTCACAAAGCAAAACCTTTCTAACAATATTACTTTCTTGCCTAAGAATGCACTCTTGATTTCTCTCTCTTTTGCATAAAAACGCTTTTTCTTTTCACTCTTCTCACTTTTCTCTCTTGCACTTTCCTCTTTATTACTAGTGCAATCACTCACCATTGGGCCTTTATTTTTATTCTTTTCACTCTTGGCCTCTTTACACTCAATTTTTTTATTTGCCTTACTTCCCAAATCCCCATGGGAAACTTCAGATAGTTTCAATTGTTCAAGATACACCTCTTTTGGAGATAAGGGTGCAAGTGTGACTTTCTTTCCATTGTGCTCAAAAGAATACCTATTCTTAAAACCTTCATGGATAGTCCTCCTATCGGATTGCCATGGGCTACCCAATAAAATATGCCCCGCTTGCATGGTACTACATCACACAAAACCTCATCACTATACTTTCCAATAGAAAAGGCAACTTTCACTCTCTTATTTACCTTTATCTCCCCACTATCATTCAACCATTGTAACCTGTAAGGGTTATGGTGTTTTTCACATACTAGTCCCAACTTCTCAACCAAAGTAGTACTAGCAACATTAGCACAACTACCCCCATCAATGATTAAACTACATGTTTTACCACCCACAAAACATCGAGTGTGAAAAATATTCTCCCTTTGTTCTAGTCCCTCTTCCTTCACCTTCAAATTTAAAACCCTCCTAATTACTAGGGACTCTCCAACTATGGGATACTCTACATCCTCATCCTTACTAGAATCATACTCTAATGGTGGCCTTTCCTCATCGGACTCAGACTCCAACATTACTTCATTACCCCTCATCAACATAGTTTTCCTATTTGGACATTCAAATGATTTGAACACTTTTCCGAGGCCTAATGATGATTTAAGCATGTTGTCCAAGCAAGGGATGAAAGTCGTAATGATGCTCGAGAGTTGCGGAGACGAAACAGCATCATTTTAAAAATAAACAACTTAGAATGGCAGTTTCGTAATTTAGTTATTTTCGGCTGATAATGGCAGTTTTGTAATTATTTCTCTTTTCGGATTATTTTTATTTAGGGTTAGTTTTTAGCCTTAGGATTACCTTCCTAATTTCCTTAGGATTACTTTCCTAATTTTCTTAGGATTAGTTTCCTAATTACTTTATGGTTTAGATTGATTCTTGATCTACCCCTAGTCCTTATATAAAGGGGGATCAATTCTTTTGTAAGACAGATTTGAGTTTTTTAATTTTCCTATTGCTCCCAGGAGTGTTCTTGCAAGGTGAGGAATCAATTTCTTCTTCTTGTTGCATTAGGAGTTGAATTATCTTATCAAAGTAGAAATACTTTGTGGCGATTATTCTTCTCTTTCCCTAGCCTTCTAATCCACGTTTTTAGATACAAGTTATCTAAGGGTTTGGTAGGGCGGGTTCTTGTTTTCCAATTATTGTTCAATATTTCTTGTGTGTTTGGGGTTTCGGATTCTTTAATCTTGGGGTTCCGCATCATTGGACGTCTCCTCATTGAATGATTTCAGACTTCATCATCCTCGGAAACCGATAGTTCTATATCTCTAGTCCGCGAACCATCTCTCCTTGGGTTATATGTGGCGCTCATAGAGACTTCATTTACCTTATCATTTAATTCATCCATCTTCATGTTTAACATCCGCAATTCTCCTGTGAAGGCCTTGTATAAGAGCTTCATGTCCGGTGTCATCTCCTTTTCGTGCTCTTCCTCGGAATGAGCGGCTTCTTTTCCTTCTCTTCTTGACATCTTAGTTTCTACAAGACAAGATTAGTAAAAAGAAAATCCTTACTTCTCTCCCTCACGTGTTTCACTCTTTTTAATGGTAACTACGCTCGTGTTTCACACAATTTTGGCTTTTTACCCTCAATGTGCTCACCACTCAAGCCTTTTACCACTCACAATCTCCAGAATCAAGTTGCGCTTTAGAGTAACACACAACAAATCAAAGCAAGAAAAACAATTATCACAATCTCAAAACCTAACCAACGAAAGAAACTAGATCAAAAGAAAAGCAAAAATAAGAATTAGAGTAATGGAAAGCAAATATTACCCTAAG